>CM067364.1:15303159-15320517 GCA_034401795.1 Chaetoderma sp. LZ-2023a
CAGTTGGGAAGAAACCCTTCGTAAACAGAATTTAAAATTACCCCCATTTGGTTCCCTTCCTCTATGTTTAAGATTGATAATTATCTGATCAACAACTCTTTACAACTAAAATACTTCACTAACTTAGGTTGTGTGCTCACTAGAAATTTAATCCGGAATCTGAATAACGTCATACTGAAGTATGGCGTTGCTCCGGATTAACTGTCTAGTGAGAACACGGCCTTAGACTTAGTGCAAACATACTATTGAATGGAGAATATGCCAGAACTCGAATTCCTGATTTTCCAGATTTGAGTTATCTATTTGGTGTAGTTATATGCTGACAACATGGTGTATATTTTAGTCGAGGCCTAATTAGGAATAACGCCATAGTGAAGTATAGCGTTATTCTCGAGTAGCTCCTTCGTGAGAACACGGCCATAGTCTGTCAGTCGAACAGTTAGTCAGTCACTCCCAGAAGCGTATTCCGGGATGTATCTAAAAGACTACTGTTCAGATTTGTCTCATATTTTGACACAACGACGGATCCTGCGGTGTAAGATTATCTCCAGACGTTGACCATGATCCAGATAATAGCACCACGATCCGAATTGGATAACATACTGAATGTGATGATATTTCAGAAACTACTGGTCTGAATTAGCTCAAACGTTAACACATGAAAGGGTGTCGACAAAGTTTTGGATCCTGGTCCACAACTACGCGCGTCATACGAAAAATCAAAAAGAAAATCGACAACCCGAAGCTACAGAGATTCTATCGACCTTGTTATTGCAATAAATTGATTGAATGTGTCTCTGGTTACGTCCGCTGAGATCTGATAGCAAAATACCTAACAAGTTCTTGCTATGGTGTTGTTTTGTATCTGATAACTATTAGCACCCAATACTGAAATATTTTCAGA
The DNA here is from genome assembly GCA_034401795.1 of Chaetoderma sp. LZ-2023a. Classification (NCBI taxonomy): domain Eukaryota; kingdom Metazoa; phylum Mollusca; class Caudofoveata; order Chaetodermatida; family Chaetodermatidae; genus Chaetoderma; species Chaetoderma sp. LZ-2023a. Next base: position 15,304,064 of record CM067364.1, read on the forward strand.
GCTGGCGCATTCTCGTGCATTGGAAGAACAGAGTCGTGTTAAAACAGCGGCCACCGCTGTTGCGCTACCCTCAATGAAAGTGGGGCCATTGCTCATAGTTTGTAAAAAGCGATGAGCCAGAAATTAAGCTGTGGAGCCAGTAGCTCGTAACGTTTGCGATGATAAGGATCGAGATTGTTTAACCCCTATTGTGTCACATTGACCATTTAGTGACCGAGCCGGTGAAAATGGCATCAGCAGCGGTCCTGTCGAATCCCAACTGCAGGCCAAGATAAGAATTATTTTTTGAAAAGTGACCGTACCACTGGATTGAGTGAGTAAACGTAGCTTCTTATACCTATACCTATACCTATTCCTGGCCGCAATCGTCAACGTTGCAAGCAGCATTGCCAATCGTTGTGTACCAGGAAACAATGCTCTCCATTTCTCGTCGAAGCTGTGGACTGGCTATTCTGAAATTCCCATGAAGGACTCACCTATACTCTGCTACTTGAGCCTCAATAATGGCTTACGATTGATGTCTCGACTCTGTCAAGGAACTATATGACGTCATAATGAATTACCCACCATGTAGTCTGACGTCACAGCCAAAATGTGAAATGAATGACGTATCTGTGTCCGTGATGAATATTTAAAAGTTGGTCAGTTGCACGAAATGTATGTTTTTACTGTTTAATTAACAGTCTGTTAAATAATTTAAAACTTATTCGACGGGGCTTTCAGTGTTCGATAGATCGATCCCAACAGGAGCAAAGCGTGGGCGGAGCTTAGTTAGAGATCGGCGGCCGTAGCTAAAGGTAGATTCACCCAGTGTGGCAACTTGGTAATTCCAAGTGCCCTGTCGAAGATACACCTGAGGTACTACTGTGAATATGTTAACCCAGAAGGATAAAGCGCTCATTTACCATTCAAAATTAGTGGGACAGATAACCAAATATATCTTGCAAATGGTTAAACAAGATTGAAATTGGGTATGGTTCATCTATGCATGTCAGTTCTCACATCTACCCTATTGGGCATTTGAAAATTCAAAATGGTGTCCATTTTGTAAGATGGCCGTCAAATTCCGATAAGACCTCAATAATTTAATATATAATGGATGGATTTGAACCGTTTTTCTGTTCATGGTTTCGATTCATATGTTTTCAAGCATATTAAAACTGATTTTACTAGTTTAGCTTACTCAGATACATCAATTTTCATGGTAACCTGCTTTGACGCATGTGTGTCTGTGTTATTACATGTTCGATAATGCTGCCATCCTATTGCGCATAGTGCTAAGAACTAGGGGGTGTAGTGGTATGGGTAGTACCTTTGTCTCAGCAGTCAGCTAAATTCTTTGAATGGGCCCTGGTACTGTCCCTCACCCAGCTCTCACCTATGGTGCCAAGAAGGTGCCAGTACAAGACAACAACCACACCCCGGTGAACAGCATTAGCTCACGGGATAGACTAGGTGAGAGCAACGTATAGCCTTGTTGTGCGTGAGTCTGCACACGCCAGAATCGCAACTGCATTGAAGTTGATAATATTCAATGACTGAACAAATTACAAAAAGACAACATCGATACAGACTCCACTGCTGTAAAATCAGCATAGGGTTCAGTGTCAGCTAAGTGATGTATGGCACGATAGTTGCAACTACGTAGTGTCACAAATGCTGCCTAACCAACACCACATAAGTTAGGCCGCCGTTCTTGAATTGACAGGATGTGCTGGCAGCGCGGGAGAGCCGAGCCACGGTAACCGCGTTTGAGTTATTTGGACGGTATACATGTTACACGGAAAATAAGTGACACTGGAGGAACGTTCGCGCTAGGCGTAGGGCAAATGTATGCACGAACACAGTTGTATGTCATACAGGAAATTGCGCATGCTACATAGTAGTAAACGTATAGCTTTCGATAAAAGGATAAATATTAAAAAGAATAAATCGTCGATAAGCAAATAAAAAGGATAAACAAACGATAATAAAAGGGAGCCATTAAAAGGACAAACCACAATGGCTATTGATGGCAAATAATAAAGACAAACATATTCGACTAAGGGGTGCCTTTGTCATGAGGACAAGTATGAAGATCTCATATCACCACGTATAGTACACAGCGTGCCAAAAGGGAGCGCGTGAGCATAGCAAATTACGAATATATCACAGTTCCATTCATGGAATGCATTGCCAATCCAACTTGATGCAGCAAGGCTAGATGAAAGTGTGGATATAGAGCACACGTTGAGAAAAAACAATGCATACTATCATGAGAGGTGCGTGATTTAGAACAGCAGTAGAAAGATTCTGCGCAACGCTAGAGATCTTACAACCACAACTGAATGCTTTCTATGTGAAATACGAGCCCTGGGAAATGCTTAGACAATCAACGACAATGAAACGGAATGAGAGAATAGATGACTGTACAAAGTCCCTCAGTAACAGACGACTTCTCGCTAAGATAATTGAGAAATCCTGTTTCTCAGACAATCATATGACGTCATAATCAACTACGTGACGGGAAGGGTGGCGTCATAATCAATTGCACCATGCATGACTCGAGTTAGTCTGTCTTAAACGCTTAATAGTCCCTCAGGTTGGATGAATTATATGTCTTTCCTATTTAATAAACGTCTTGCTGAATATTGGGCTGCCATGGGCAACAACGCCACCCAGTAAAATTAGGTTCAGAATATTCAACAGCTTACCTGTATAATATCTTGAAACTGAGATTCAGAGAGTGGGGCTCGATCGATTCCAACGCATGCTAACGTGGGTGATGGACGGGTCAAAGTTAAAACTGGATTCCTACATTGTCGGTGATTTTGTGTCACAAGAAATGAAGTGTCATCCAGCCCGCTTGACAGCACCACGCAACCAAGAGCATCTAAATGCACAAAAGTATGAAATAAGTACTGAAAACGGCGATAGAAAGAAAGCATATCCGACTGCCTTCTCTGAGCTGGTCACTTACGCATGTGAAACGAGATTGTCCAGGGAATGTGAGTTAAATCACCAAATGTGCACTCAAGAAGGCTAAAACAAATTTGTTTCACATATTCCCCAGCTAGAATACCACAACCGACGACGAGATGTTCCGCTGCCCTTCAAGAAGGATGTAGCTCCGTTCTGAAATACGCGTGTCGATTCAACGAAGTCATTCACGTATCCAAAGCTGCAGAAATGTCCTTTGGCAATGGATGGTGCTGGTCCTGAAATGAGTCGTCTAGTTGAGGGCTCTATATAACATGGTGCTAGGTGCAAACGGTGAAACAACCACAAGTAGACGCCAGGAGCAGACCGTAACTGTTCAAGGATTTTCCGTTGATTAAGTGCAAAATCATTCGACTGTGTAATCCGTTCCAGGAAGAATCAGCTGATTTGCTGGTGCTGGATACAAAAGATATTTCCGATCACGCCGTTGCTGAAATGATTGGCACTCATCACCGTGGAGGCCAAGGGCAGTACATAGCATCCATGGAAGGAAGATTTAGTACAGGGAGATAAATGCTAATTCTATGAGCCAATAAAAACACAAGGTCACTTTCTTCAACCATGAACAAGTCGCCAATAGTTCTGATGAGAAAGTGCTAAACGATGATTGCAGTTGTTCTCCCGACTATTCATGTCTTGCCAAACAAGGCGTCGGAAATCGCATCTGGTTGAACGACATAGAAACAAGGCAGATGCGGTAATCATAGATGGGTCACCACTGATCAATGGACCTTTCCAGTTGTATCTATGCCCAGCCAACCTCTATTTAAGCTCCAACCACACCTCCTTCGAGTCTGGATCGATCGACCCTGACATCAATTTCCATGAAACTATACAGGTAACCTGTTGAATATTTTGAAACTAATTTGACTAGGTGCTGTTGCTACCCATGGGAGGAACAGCGCCTAATCAAATTAGTTTCAAAATAGTCAATAGCATCTTTATTAAATGGTATTGGCATACAATTGGTATAACGTATCGGACTAGTAAGCGTTAAAGACGGACTAAATCGAGTTATTCATGTCATAATTAGGTATGACGTCCTCATACACGGCACAAAATTGATTATGACATCATATGATGGATCGATAAACTGGAAAGGTCCACTTCAATTCCTCCCCGTCCCATAAAGATGTTCAATGATTAATAATCATAACAATTGATTATACCAGTGAAGATGTTCTCCCCAAACTGGATTCCTACTGCTTCAAATGGCTGGTACTATGTACACACAAGGTAATGGGCTCAGAAGAAGAGTGATTGGAATAAGCAAAGCCCAGACAAATTGGAAAAGCTTTCTACGTGATGATAATAACAAGCCCGAACTGCTCGATTGCCTCGCAGACAGAATGCCCAAAGCACATATGCCAATCGTAATCATTGTAACAAAAGGAGATGGTGTGATTGGCAGAGTAGATAACTAGGTGATCTAACCCGTTGCGCTCATGAAGCGGTAGATACGTATCACTTTCTGCATGCTCGACAGGCCACAGTAGAGGGCAGCAATTCACACACCATAAAGCCGATAACACTCATGAAATTGTGATAGGGATACCTATACAAGATTGGACTACGTGTATGGGATAGTTGCTGCAAAACCACCAGGGAAACCTAGTGGGATGCCATTTTTCTATGTAGTCAGTGTGTTGACATTGTGCCGTTATTCATTCAGACCCTGGAGAGATGTGTGATGATCACGTATGACAGGTCGTGCACAGCTACCCGTGGCAATGATGTAAGGCTTAATCTCCAGCAAGCAGCAACCATATAGTACGCTATCACCCACCAAGTCAGCACTCGACGTACATGTGAAGTGTGCAACCTGTCGAGCAGGGACCATCTGGGGGCAGACAGGCCTCTCCCAGCAAGGCACTCAAAATCTTGCTTGCTGACTGGGGATGGACAAAGAAGTGAGACGCCTGGCAAATATACTGGACAGACATGTCACCAATCGCAACAACTTGTCAGGAACAGACCGAGCGTTCTTGCAATAAAGAATCCAGCCAGAGGTTACACGCTTCCGATCTGCTCTCATCTGCATGGCACTCTGCGGTTGCATGTGCGAGTAGGAGCAAATGTGAGAAAGGCATTTGTGACGAACTAGAAATTGTGAATTGAACTGCAGTACACGTTAGTGCACTCATCTTGAGAATAACGTGAATAAATAGACGATTTAACAGTTTTCCTCATTGTTTACATTGTAATGAAATACTTAATGTTTTATCACTATACGATATCTGAGAGTTGTTCTAACTAGTAGAAATCGGTTTATGCATGATAGAAAACGTGCGTGGTTAGACGTAGCTCCAACCGCACCACCACCACACCGCACACACTCCAAAACACCCCATGCCGTTGTGGAATGTGTATGAGCAGGATTAGTGTGCTTATTTGCTAAGATAGTGTAATGCGTACTATGTGTCAGCGGCGGTTAAATCGTCTAGTCATGCTTAGGTTTGAACGGAAGTCAGTTTAAAGCCCATGCTATCCTTCCCTCGACGCCGCTAATCTTAACACAATTGCAATGTTTCCTCTGCCAATATTGATATAACTAGCAATACATGTTGGATTAAGGACGGCATGGCGATATTCATCCGCGCCCGTTTCCTCTTTTGGTTTACGACAGCTATTATGAAGGGGGAATCTGTCTCTGGTGTGGATCTTTCACAATATAAATGCAATAAGTTGTGAATATCCATCGGCCACTGCACAGGATGCAGATATCCTGTCTAAAACTACGGAATTTAAAGCGCGCTGTGTGGACACATTGCTAGGACGGTTGAGATACACACGCTGTCTTGTATATTTCAGGTACGATGATGCTTTTGGAACATGCATTACCGATATGGATGATATGTTTCAGTGTCCTAATGTATTTGTCCCGAGCAGAGCTCAACGGAAAACCCGGTGAGATATAACTCTCGTCGTCGTCGTCGTCGTCGTCGTCGTCGTCGTCGTCGTCGTCGTCGTCGTTGCCGTCGACGTCGTCGTCGTCGCTATCATAATCATCATTGTCATTCGGATTGTTCTAAATATCCTTAACACTAGCAGCCTCATCATAATCGTCGTCGTCGTCGTCGTCGTCGTCATCATCATCATCATCATCATCCTCTTTCAGCTGCACCTCCTCCTCCGCTACCTCACACGTGTCCTTCTCATCATCATCATCCTCATCCTCCACCCTTATCCTCATCCTGCTCGCCTTTCTCCTGTCTGTCCTCCTTCTCCTCGGCGTCTTCGTCATCCTCATCGTCGCCATCATGCTTATTGTCCTCCTCGAAGTCGCTGTCGTCGTCCCTTTCCGGGTCTTCCTCGTAATTTTCATCCTCATCCTCTTCCGCCTCCTCCTCCTCCTCCTCCTCCCCATCCCCCTCGTCCTCGTCCTGGTCCTCGTCCGCATACACGTCATCGTCCTGCTCCTCAATCCCCATCTTCCCCACCACCTTCTCCTCCACCTCCTTAACCCCTCCTCATTATGGCATTCCATCGCATTCCCTCCTGTCCCCACATCTCCCGTCTCCCCCAACTCTCTTATTCCAAGTCTCATCCTTCTTCCCACCTCCACCTCCTCCTCTTCCTCTTCTCTCTCCTCCTCTTCCTCCTCCTCATCCTTCTCCTCCTCATCATCATCCTCCTCCGACCCCTCCTAAATCTCCTCCTCCTCCTCCTCATCATCACCCTCCTTCGCCTCCACCACTCCCATTCAAATGCTTTCTACTGAATCCAGGTCCATCCCCACACCACCCTCTTCTCTTTATTAACCTCTCCTCACCTCTTCCTCCCCTCCTACCCACCACTTCTGCCCCTGCCATCCTCTCCCAACCGCCCCTCCTCCTCCTTCTTGTCATCTTTACCCTCCTCCCAATGCCCTCCATCTGGGCTCTTCTTCCTTCCCCTCATCCTCGTCCTCCTCCTCCTCCTCCTCCTCCACTGTCCCCATACCACGCCATCCTCCTCACCTCCTTCGCCGCCGCCGCCGCCTCCTCGTCCTCCTTGTCCTCCTACGTTTCGTCGTCGTCCTCCTCCTCCTCCTCCTCTTCTTCCTCCTCCTCCTCCTCCTCCTCATTTTCCTCCTTGCCGTCCTCCGTTATCCTAGTCATCCTCGTCGTCATGATCGTTCCCATCGTCGTTCTTTTCCTCCTACACCTCATAATCGTCACCATCCTTCTCCTCCTCCCTCGCCTTCCATGACTTTCCATCGTACCCCCTTCCGTCCCACACCTGTCTTGCCACCCACCTACCCACCCACCCACCCACCCGCCCACTCATTCTCTTCTCATCCCCTCCTTTCCTCCCGCACCTCCTCTCACTCCTCCCCCTCCTCTCCTCCCCTCACTACCCCTACCCTCCCCCTTCCACCGCTCCACAAACCTCGCCTCCTCCACCTCCCCTGCCCTCCTCCCTCCACGCCTCCCACACTCCTCCTCCTCCTTCACTCCACACCCTCTTCCTCGTCCTCCTCCTCGTCCTCCTCACCATCACTATCGTTATCATCATCATCAACATCATCATCTTTCTCTTTCTCTTCCACCTACCCCCACCAGCACAACCCTCTCTCTCTCTCTCCTCTCTCTCTCTCTCTCTCTCTCTCTCTCTTCCTCCTCCTCCTCAATTTTCATAGAGGTTACACCTATCGTTTCAAGGCGTATGCAATTTCATATGCTGTAAGGCAGCATCCGATGGCAACAAAATGTTATAGAAATATTGGGATTTAATCGTATGCACCAAAAAGGAATTTTCTAACACAATATTGGATTATGAATAATTAACCAAACACTGCTAAGAAAGAAAACTGTACCCATGTATGTGATGTGTTCCTTGTTCACGAAATTGAATTAGCTTTCAAATAGCTAGCTAGTTAATGAAGTAAGACATTCTAGCTTGCAGCGGCGGTGTGGTGGAAGCGTTTGCGGACTATGACGCTTAACGTTTTGGTCGGCTGTGAGTTCGATTCCCTGTCAATGTCAATATACCGTAATACCACGACTACTTGTTTAACTAATAGTCCAGGCAAAATAACACAAATGTGACAAAACCTACCACTAATTGCAACACAGATGAAGCCACCTAGAAACTGTTCAGTAGCATCCCCTAGGTGATATATAATAAATCTAATACAATCTTTTGAGTGGAACATGTTAAATTCAAGATGGCTGCCAAGATGGGTGCTAATCCAGTATAATATGTCATATATCTCCAGAATGGTCCATTTTAGACCACATAAATGTATTACGAGTAGATAGAAACATGCCCCTAATCTACCAAAAAACGATGTCTTCTGCACCTCCATCACCACTCTATGACGTCACAATCCAACAGTTGACACGGACGTTCGAAGTTTGCACCCGAGTCAACAGCAGAAGACAGGGGTATCAGATAATGATTCCTGATCCAGCTGGCCATCAGTGATTAGTGGGATACCGCGGGGATAGGGTGTTGGGGCCAGTGCTGTTCACATCTATGTTATTAACAACATGCTACAATTTGTCCACCAGTTAGTCAAGATGTTCGCCGACGATACTAAGTTACCTTCACGAATCGTTACAAAAGAATCCCACGACTTGCTCCAATCAGACCTCAACAGCCCACAGGAATGTGCAGCTGCCTGGCGAATGCGATATAATGTGTATAAATGCAAAGTTATGCACTTGGGTATAATACATATGAAGTCGATGTATGCCATGCCAGAGAACAGGGAAGTGAAAAGGACCTTGACGTTTCGTGGGCAATAGGCTAAAATTCCGACAGCATGCGCAGACAGCAGTCAATTAAACAAACACAATACTTGGTATGATACGGAGCTCCTTTGGATCAACACGCGTATGCTGCTGTACAAAAGCCTAGTAGGAACGCATGTACAATATGGGAATACTGTATGCTCCACTTCTGACAAGAAAGATATCTTCCTAATCGAAAATGTCCAGCATCGAGCAACAAAACTGACAACAGGATTGAGAGACAACCCATATGAACCCGCCTGAAGGCACTAGCGTGCGCAAGTCTGATATACCTGCCTTTGTACGGCGATCTAATGGAGACATACAAGTACGTTCATGGCATCTATGATGTAAATCGGGAGCATCTCTTGCCATCCGAGGCCGCACATCGCACAAGTGGCTACAGCTACAAGCCAATAGAGCAACGCTTTAGAGGCAACACACGGAAGAGCTTGTTCAGTATTCGTATGACAAGTTACTGGAATAGTCTAACTATATATGCTGTTACACCTCCTACCCTTAACACTGTCAAGGGAGGGCCCGACAAATTGTACAACAAACAAACCGGTACAAGAAGAACAGGCTGAATACATGGAATAAGACAATGAAAATCGGCTACATGTTGTCTAGCCTAATCAGCAGAAAAGGACAATGTAACCATGTAAGTAAGTCATCATGTCACATGTTTAGACAAATGCCCATGCATCGAGAACATGCTGGTGAACAATCAGGTCCATGCTGGTGGCAGCCGCACATAGTTCCACAGCCTACCTGAAAGATGGGTCTCACATCTCCTTTAGAAACATCCCAGCCCCATTCCACGACCTCCAAGTTAATCCGCTTTCACTGCTGGATCTTATGGAATACTCAGAGGCTGTGATACTTCATCGCCGCATATGTTGGTGGCAACATGTTTGAATAGATGGCCTGTGTGTTGTTGGTAACATGCTCCTGAAATTTCTGACACCTCATCGTGTTAAGAAGGTCATTCAGAGTTCAATTGTGCAAATTATCAGTGGCCTTCTCACTAACCGCTATAACCTTATCCTTCGAGGATTGTGCACATCCGAATAGTTTGGCCTAGACACAGAATAACTTGTTGTCACAAACGAGCTTCACTCCGACAGCTTTGTCAATTCCAAATAACATGGACGTTGTAACACACCCGAGGAAAGCGTGTAAAACAGCATTTTCTTGGCGACGTTCTCTCCTTGTACATGCAGGATTTAATTGACACTGCCACAGTGAGAACTGCTCCTTTGTTTAGTTCAAGGGCGAATAGATATTGCGCTTGTTTCCTCCAGCAAGATGTATGTCAAATGATGACTCCGATGAAAATAAGACCAAAACATTGTAACTGTATGTAGCAATGTTTTGCAACAGAATTTTAATGTTACCTGGTCGGTTGTGACGTCATATAGTGGTCCTAGGGCGCGGAAGACATATGATTTTAGTAGATTGGGGGCATGTTTCTATCTACGCGTAATACAGTTCTGTGGTCTAATGTGAACCGTTCTCGAGATATATGACACAAAAACTGGAAACTGTCAGTTACAGGCACGGTTGACGGAAATCGTAAGTTATATGAAATATCTATCAAAATCAGACCACAAGAAAGTGCATATTTAAACGAGTGTACGGAATAGCCACCGCGAATTGCATCCAATGTGTAGAAGGGAAGTAGGGGCTGAAGATGACATAGTACATATTCGTAAAAAGAGTACCAATGTGCTCAAAGTGGTGACACAATTGTTCTGATTGCTGTCTGGAAATTTCATTCAGATTGTCGGAGTAAAGGTGAATCGTCTGCATTAATGAACACTTCATGTTTTAGCTATGCCCCGCCCATTTCCAGCTAAGCTCCGCGCGTTGGTATCGACCGATCTCGTAGCTCCATGCCTATTAATTTCCAGAAGAATAGACAAGTAAGCTGTTGAATATTTTGAAACGAATTTGACTGGGTGCTGTTGCTGCCCATGGCATGTGTTACATTATGGGTAACTTGAACGAACATTATAGAAACCCCATATATGTAACAGAAGGCGATGGTCTTCATGGCATAAAGGCTATGAGGGAAGATCTTCCTAAATTCTTCGGTCTTACTTCAAGAGCGCTAAGAACGGTGACTCGGGAGCTCAGAAAAAAGCAATAATTGAAGCGCTTGGTAGCGTTATCAAAGGGGATGGAAAGAATTCGCTCTGGACAAATTGTTAAATGCGATTCTTCATGAAATCATGTGCACACGCATACAATTTTTTCCGGTTGGTGGAAACCGAACATAAGTATTCGCTTGCATGCTTATTTAGTAAGAGCGGGTCTACTCTGCACAGCCACCAGAACGTCTCCCTCCAACAGCACCCCCTACACAATTCCACACACCTCAGAGTATACTACCAACTCATGGTCTGGATTGAAAAAGAAATGGACATGAATGCTGTGAACTGTGTTTGGACAGGTGATCACAATCAATTTCTTCCCATAATGTTGAGAAAGAATGCTGCCCCTAACCATCCCCTGAATGTGGGCCATTGCAACTGCTCAACTGTCTGCCGTACGCCCCGCCGCGCTGTTGTTGCAGGGGTTATGCACTACCATTTTTTGCTGGATTGTGGACCATGCCAACTTGAATCCTATAACAAGGGACCTTCCAAGTTTTAGTTATGCCCCGTCCATCTCTATCTAAGCTCCACCCACAACTCCCTTGTGTTGGGGCCGATCGACCTCTGAACGTCCTGACTATAAATTTCCAGAAAACTATACAGGTAAGCTGTTGAATATTTGGAAACTAAGTTGACTGGGTGCTGTAACAGTTTTTGCCTATGGGATGGAACAGCGCCAAGTCAAAGTTCCAAAATAGTCAATAGCATGTTTCGTAAATAGCAAAAACATACACTTCGTACAACATGTCGGACTATTAACCGTTAAAGACGGGCTTAATCTAATCATGCATGGCGCCATGATTATGACATCAGCATACACGTCGCTTAGTTACTTATGAAGTCATATGATTGAGTGAGGAAATGGATTCATGAATTATGAGTAAATGCTGGCATGTCAATTACATATAGGGACCGTCATGGCATTTGATTAAGATTTTTTAATGAAGCATCGTTCAAAACAGCATTAACAGTTTATGATTTGTAAATAGGTCCTACAAATAATAATTACTTATTTTCCGAATACAATTCTGACAAACCGGTGGGCACATGTTAACATATTGCAATTTTTCTAAACCAAATCAGAACACGAAGTCATGATATTGCTATATGATGTTAATATGATGGCTAGAGTAATCATACAGGCCTTTTTTCGACGTAGAGACTCTTTCCTATTCATGAATAATATATTTAATGGGATTGTGATGCACAGTTTCTGAGATATTTGGCCGCCATCATCATCACCATCATCATCATCATCATCATCATCATCATCAGCATCATCGTCGTCATCATCGCCATCATCATCAATACCATTACCAAAATCATCATCATCAGCATGCAGGAGCCGCAAAAGCAACACCATCACCACTACCACCATAGTTACTATCATCATCAATATCAACTTCATAATCGTCATGGTTGTCGTCGTCATCATCACCAAAAATCTGAATCGTAGAATATTAGGCCTATTAGTTTGTATCTATATCGACCCAAATGTGAGACCCGCAAGAAAGTATTGGTATCTGTGTTGATGGAATAATTTGGATGATTGAATCCATTAAAATGCATTTTCCTATACTAGTATGAATGCGTCAAAGTAAGTGTTATTATTTTCAGACTCTTATAAGCGAGTATGTTACTCTACAAATTGGTCTCAGTATCGACCGGAACCGGGGAAGTTTTCCCCGCATGACATCGATCCTTCACTGTGCACACACTTAGTCTATGCCTTTGCAAAGATCAACCACAAGGGTGAATTAGCACCCTATGAGTGGAACGACATACCATACCCACGTGAGTAGATATTGGAAGGGATTTTAGCAAATAAAATATTCATATAAGCCCATAAATGATTTGAAAATTGAGAAATCCAGTTTTAGTTATCCCATCCCTAGTTAAGCTCCACCCACACTTCGCCCGTATCGATCTATCCCAGAACTACCAATTTCCAGGAAAGTATACAAGTAAAATGTTGAATATTTTGAAACTAACTTGACTGGCCGCTGTCGCTGCCTATGTGTCTTAAATAGCAAATACATACAATTAGTACAACGTGTCGGACTGAACGAGTTTTTTTGTAAATTTCATTGGAAAACTTTAAAAAAACTTTCTTCTCTTGGCCGGCAAATGGATTGAATTCATTGAGCAGGACTTTCTTCAATATTACAAATCTTGACCGTCAAATGGTTACTTAATAGGCCTATATAAGTGGTATATTGAGCGCTGTGAGGCGCGGTTGACGCAAGAGGGTTACTAGTTTGAAGATTGTCACTATTTCATTTTCTCTCGTATTCTACTGTATTTCTTTACGCCCAGTCAAATTAGTTTCAAAATATTCAACAGCATATTTATTAAATAGCAAAGAATTACAAAGACGCACATTTTATACAACGTGTCGGACTCTTTGAGATTTGGTGACGGTCTATATGGAACCCTTTGTGACGTAACGATTGTGACGTCATCATACACGCGCTGAACTGATCATGACGGCATACGAGGTCAGATGATGGATGGATACTCTGGAAAGGTCAATTGCTTTTGTTGTACATACTATGTATTACTTTCAAAACATTACCATTACTGCTGTGGTTCCGCATTTTTCCACCAAATCTATTTACACCGTAATGGTCGCTAGGAAGCATTTGCGGCGTCATTGGGCATATGTGATTATTACGAATTCCGTAACCAAGGAAAATATTTCTGGCTGGTTATATAACCTATGAACATCTTGAGTTGAATATTACACGTGTGTCCATATCGATAAATATTGAACAGGCTGAAAGGCGTACTGATATGATTCAGGAAGCTGCGGTTTGGTGTAGTGTCTAGCTTAACTGGAGAACATGGTTGGCCTGAGCTGTACGCTGTCTTCTTCTTCATCTCCTTCTTTATTTCTCTTGCTTGGAATGAACCTCCTGAATAGGAGCACCGCGTATCGGCGTATTTGTAGATAATATGAACTCTGGCACCTTAAACTAGTAATAGTAGAAAAAAACAATGTCTTTACCATGTAGACATAAACAGGTGCTGAGTATTGTAATAAGTTTGCATATGTGCAAGAAAGAGACTAGTTCAGCAGATACACCCTTCTACATTGTGCTATGTAGGTACACAATAACTAGCAACGTTAGTTCTGTACAAATACAGCAGAGTAAGGCAGGTGTGTGGTTATGATACATGAAGCATCATCGGTATACAGTTGGATTGCTTCTGATGTAAGGTGTAGACCATGTGTAATACAGATCGTTCAACTGAGGTTTGCAGAGATTTATCATCAATGGAATATATGTTCCGGGTCTTTGCTGGTTTCTATCCACAAGTCAGATCAGTTACCAAGTCTGAGGCATTTCTCTATTTACAGCAGCCGTTTCTTCTTGCGTGTTTTAGATATGTAGAGAGAAAGTTTTTTCTGTCTACCACACCCATGTTACAGAGAGGCACGTGTTGTTTTCAAACTGGGTGAAACCGGGAGCGGAACTCTTGCAGTAGGTATGTTCCTGGTAGTACTCGAACTCTAATGTGTGCCTTCTCCAGAATTTTCGTCGATGACGTAAAAGACTGCCAGGAGAGGTGTGGTTTCCCGATTTCAGAGTTGTCTACATTCAGGTACCTCATTGTTAATTTGCCGACCAGGGACTGTCTCAACTCAGGCAGTGTAGTAATGTCGATAGCATGAGTTACATCTCTCTTCCATTCACATTTTGTTGGAGGACTTGCAAAATTGTCTAATGAGATGCCAGGTGGTATTTGGCATGCACTCGGCCAGTATAGGTGACCCAGCTGTCACTACAATCATTTCTTGTTAGTAGTTGTCTCACTGCTATGATGTATTCTTTGGATTGTGTGGATCGTGCGATACTACTGAATAACATGAGTCGCCATCCATCGATGTCCCTGTCAATGGGCCGTGCACTAAAGTAGTAGTACACTGAGCCATTCGCTGTTGAAGTTGTATATATGGATATTTTCAACCATGGCAGAAGAACTAGTTGTTATTTGCTGTGTCCCATGTAAGACGGCGCCGCTTTAAAGGTGCACATTCACCGCAGAATCCTTGAAGATAAAATTGTCAAAATTGTAAATTTTAGAGGCTTAAATTGTGGCCCTAGAAATAAATCTTAACATATAATGAATTCATGACGTTTAAATTAATAAAATCTTTCAAAATGTGAAATTGAATTAGCGGCACGAGACCCTAATTCGATTTCTTAATTAAAGAAATTATAATAATTTCTACGGAATGAAATCATCATATGTTAAGATTTATTTCGTTTCATTACATCTAGCCACACAATGTAAGCCTCTAAATGTATACACTTTAAACAATTGTATTTTTACGCATTCTGGCGTGAATGTGCACCTTTAATTATTTTTCCTCGTACGAATGTTGTTCCAGTAAATATGTTATTGTATTTGACTTCATTTGACAAACACAGCTCGCACATAGCGTGTTCGCTCTGATCGCCCTGCAAAACACTTACATGGCATTCGCAGGTAGGGCGTGAGAAAACTGTTTGATTTGCCAGAAATACAGGGATAGGACGTATTTACACGTATGACAAATTGAGTGCTGGAGGGTTAGACACTCCAAGATACATATTACGTCAGTATCCAGTGTATTAACCCAGCTTCGCGTGACGCGATGCGATCTACGATCGATTACCTGCGATGACATAAGGCAAGATATTGTACGGTGGTTGGAAGCAATTTTGTCCTATCGTATCGTAGAAAGTCTCTCTGATGTCAATCACACACATTAAAGCTGTCGTGGCCCGTTAAATCTAGACACTTTTGCACGAGATATGAGATGCCTGATTAATTTACCCAACATTCAATGCTACACGGCGTGCAATGCTACCCAGCATGTTATGCCCTGACTCCATAATCGTTGTGACTATTAGACGCCATATTCGTTCAGTCTATTGTCCGCACAATTCAGGATTTCTCAAACAAAACTAACCTGCTTGCACGTGCAAATAGTCATTTATCCTCCATCTCTGGAAGCGTAAGCATGCACATAGGGCGTATTCACGGCCGTATATTCGACAGTCTGCCACTGTCCAGGTTAAAATAGGAGAAAGATTTTATATACATTGACATTAATTTACGTGAAACATGTTGCTATCAATGACAGCACCAACATTCAGTCAAATTGTTGTCAAAATAATTTGTATGTAGTGCAATTCTACCTGCTATATATTTGATAACAATTTTATTGAAGACTGTTGCTGTAACAGCTCTCAGTCTATGTATTGTAAAATAAGCATCATACATTTCTGTCAACACTTGCTACGGATTTGAAGAGCAATTTGACTAAGTTTTTGCTGACTAAGGCACCAGCAACGTTATCAAATTGTTGTCCATGAGTGCTAAGCATTGCACTCCACCTGTATAGACAGTTCTCAGGATCGTGGATCGCCATGTGGTTCCCAAGAGCTTCCTCAAAACACCAAGCTTTCTGATGGTAATATAGATTAATGCCCAAAAGGTGAATGGATCGAGTTGTGGTAGAGTACGCTCTCCAAGCTTGAGTGAGAAGATGCTGGATAAGGTCTTTGACTTCATTGACTTATAGCGCTCAATCGTCTGCCCACTGTAG
>CM067364.1:15321017-15413517 GCA_034401795.1 Chaetoderma sp. LZ-2023a
TCAAAGTAAGTGTTATTATTTTCAGACTCTTATAAGCGAGTATGTTACTCTACAAATTGGTCTCAGTATCGACCGGAACCGGGGAAGTTTTCCCCGCATGACATCGATCCTTCACTGTGCACACACTTAGTCTATGCCTTTGCAAAGATCAACCACAAGGGTGAATTAGCACCCTATGAGTGGAACGACATACCATACCCACGTGAGTAGATATTGGAAGGGATTTTAGCAAATAAAATATTCATATATGCCCATAAATGATTTGAAAATTGAGAAATCCAGTTTTAGTTATCCCATCCCTAGTTAAGCTCCACCCACACTTCGCCCGTATCGATCTATCCCAGAACTACCAATTTCCAGGAAAGTATACAAGTAAAATGTTGAATATTTTGAAACTAACTTGACTGGCCGCTGTCGCTGCCTATGTGTCTTAAATAGCAAATACATACAATTAGTACAACGTGTCGGACTGAACGAGTTTTTTTGTAAATTTCATTGGAAAACTTTAAAAAAACTTTCTTCTCTTGGCCGGCAAATGGATTGAATTCATTGAGCAGGACTTTCTTCAATATTACAAATCTTGACCGTCAAATGGTTACTTAATAGGCCTATATAAGTGGTATATTGAGCGCTGTGAGGCGCGGTTGACGCAAGAGGGGTTACTAGTTTGAAGATTGTCACTATTTCATTTTCTCTCGTATTCTACTGTATTTCTTTACGCCCAGTCAAATTAGTTTCAAAATATTCAACAGCATATTTATTAAATAGCAAAGAATTACAAAGACGCACATTTTATACAACGTGTCGGACTCTTTGAGATTTGGTGACGGTCTATATGGAACCCTTTGTGACGTAACGATTGTGACGTCATCATACACGCGCTGAACTGATCATGACGGCATACGAGGTCAGATGATGGATGGATACTCTGGAAAGGTCAATTGCTTTTGTTGTACATACTATGTATTACTTTCAAAACATTACCATTACTGCTGTGGTTCCGCATTTTTTCCACCAAATCTATGTACACCGTAATGGTCGCTAGGAAGCATTTGCGGCGTCATTGGGCATATGTGATTATTACGAATTCCGTAACCAAGGAAAATATTTCTGGCTGGTTATATAACCTATGAACATCTTGAGTTGAATATTACACGTGTGTCCATATCGATAAATATTGAACAGGCTGAAAGGCGTACTGATATGATTCAGGAAGCGGCGGTTTGGTGTAGTGTCTAGCTTAACTGGAGAACATGGTTGGCCTGAGCTGTACGCTGTCTTCTTCTTCATCTCCTTCTTTTTTTCTCTTGCTTGGAATGAACCTCCTGAATAGGAGCACCGCGTATCGGCGTATTTGTAGATAATATGAACTCTGGCACCTTAAACTAGTAATAGTAGAAAAAAACAATGTCTTTACCATGTAGACATAAACAGGTGCTGAGTATTGTAATAAGTTTGCATATGTGCAAGAAAGAGACTAGTTCAGCAGATACACCCTTCTACATTGTGCTATGTAGGTACACAATAACTAGCAACGTTAGTTCTGTACAAATACAGCAGAGTAAGGCAGGTGTGTGGTTATGATACATGAAGCATCATCGGTATACAGTTGGATTGCTTCTGATGTAAGGTGTAGACCATGTGTAATACAGATCGTTCAACTGAGGTTTGCAGAGATTTATCATCAATGGAATATATGTTCCGGGTCTTTGCTGGTTTCTATCCACAAGTCAGATCAGTTACCAAGTCTGAGGCATTTCTCTATTTACAGCAGCCGTTTCTTCTTGCGTGTTTTAGATATGTAGAGAGAAAGTTTTTTCTGTCTACCACACCCATGTTACAGAGAGGCACGTGTTGTTTTCAAACTGGGTGAAACCGGGAGCGGAACTCTTGCAGTAGGTATGTTCCTGGTAGTACTCGAACTCTAATGTGTGCCTTCTCCAGAATTTTCGTCGATGACGTAAAAGACTGCCAGGAGAGGTGTGGTTTCCCGATTTCAGAGTTGTCTACATTCAGGTACCTCATTGTTAATTTGCCGACCAGGGACTGTCTCAACTCAGGCAGTGTAGTAATGTCGATAGCATGAGTTACATCTCTCTTCCATTCACATTTTGTTGGAGGACTTGCAAAATTGTCTAATGAGATGCCAGGTGGTATTTGGCATGCACTCGGCCAGTATAGGTGACCCAGCTGTCACTACAATCATTTCTTGTTAGTAGTTGTCTCACTGCTATGATGTATTCTTTGGATTGTGTGGATCGTGCGATACTACTGAATAACATGAGTCGCCATCCATCGATGTCCCTGTCAATGGGCCGTGCACTAAAGTAGTAGTACACTGAGCCATTCGCTGTTGAAGTTGTATATATGGATATTTTCAACCATGGCAGAAGAACTAGTTGTTATTTGCTGTGTCCCATGTAAGACGGCGCCGCTTTAAAGGTGCACATTCACCGCAGAATCCTTGAAGATAAAATTGTCAAAATTGTAAATTTTAGAGGCTTAAATTGTGGCCCTAGAAATAAATCTTAACATATAATGAATTCATGACGTTTAAATTAATAAAATCTTTCAAAATGTGAAATTGAATTAGCGGCACGAGACCCTAATTCGATTTCTTAATTAAAGAAATTATAATAATTTCTACGGAATGAAATCATCATATGTTAAGATTTATTTCGTTTCATTACATCTAGCCACACAATGTAAGCCTCTAAATGTATACACTTTAAACAATTGTATTTTTACGCATTCTGGCGTGAATGTGCACCTTTAATTATTTTTCCTCGTACGAATGTTGTTCCAGTAAATATGTTATTGTATTTGACTTCATTTGACAAACACAGCTCGCACATAGCGTGTTCGCTCTGATCGCCCTGCAAAACACTTACATGGCATTCGCAGGTAGGGCGTGAGAAAACTGTTTGATTTGCCAGAAATACAGGGATAGGACGTATTTACACGTATGACAAATTGAGTGCTGGAGGGTTAGACACTCCAAGATACACATTAGGTCAGTATCCAGTGTATTAACCCAGCTTCGCGTGACGCGATGCGATCTACGATCGATTACCTGCGATGACATAAGGCAAGATATTGTACGGTGGTTGGAAGCAATTTTGTCCTATCGTATCGTAGAAAGTCTCTCTGATGTCAATCACACACATTAAAGCTGTCGTGGCCCGTTAAATCTAGACACTTTTGCACGAGATATGAGATGCCTGATTAATTTACCCAACATTCAATGCTACACGGCGTGCAATGCTACCCAGCATGTTATGCCCTGACTCCATAATCGTTGTGACTATTAGACGCCATATTCGTTCAGTCTATTGTCCGCACAATTCAGGATTTCTCAAACAAAACTAACCTGCTTGCACGTGCAAATAGTCATTTATCCTCCATCTCTGGAAGCGTAAGCATGCACATAGGGCGTATTCACGGCCGTATATTCGACAGTCTGCCACTGTCCAGGTTAAAATAGGAGAAAGATTTTATATACATTGACATTAATTTACGTGAAACATGTTGCTATCAATGACAGCACCAACATTCAGTCAAATTGTTGTCAAAATAATTAGTATGTAGTGCAATTCTACCTGCTATATATTTGATAACAATTTTATTGAAGACTGTTGCTGTAACAGCTCTCAGTCTATGTATTGTAAAATAAGCATCATACATTTCAGTCAACACTTGCTACGGATTTGAAGAGCAATTTGACTAAGTTTTTGCTGACTAAGGCACCAGCAACGTTATCAAATTGTTTTCCATGAGTGCTAAGCATTGCACTGCACCTGTATAGACAGTTCTCAGGATCGTGGATCGCCATGTGGTTCCCAAGAGCTTCCTCAAAACACCAAGCTTTCTGATGGTAATATAGATTAATGCCAAAAAGGTGAATGGGTCGTGTTGTGGTAGAGTACGCTCTCCAAACATGAGTGAGAAGATGCTGGATAAGGTCTTTGACTTCATTGACTTATAGCGCTCAATCGTCTGCCCACTGTAGTAGCTTATTCATGTCCTCCTGTATTGTATAGCCAGCTTCGGTGGCATGCTCCACATTGCCAGTTCTTCAGTCGACAGGTGTCCATTATGTGGATGTATCCACTCGACCATATTTGGCTGTATACCATTCCCAGTTCATTACCTTTAAGTGAATGGATGTACCAAGTTATTTAAATGCACGTAAACACTGTCATGGTTCAAATTTGATTTGATTATTATGCCATCTAAAGGTTGATTGTGTTATTTTGAGTGGTCGCAGACGTGTGGCATTAGTTCATGGAAAGGGGTCTATCGCCGCTTAATCAAATACACCCCATGAACATTATAATATGTAGAGCGCAACACTTAGACAGCGTCGGTGATGGTGATTGTTTTTTAATCTCGCCCACCAGCTAAAACCCTGTAAGCTACAGATATAAAATTTATATAATTGCTTAAAATGTCAGAATTGAAAAAATAAATTTAAATCAGGCACACGCTGTACGCTCCAAATTGCCTACATTTATTTGAAAAAATGTATGTCTTGGTATATGTAAACACATTGCAATCAGGCAAAAACGAGAATTGTATGTATTAATGAATAATATACCAAAAGTGTGTGGATTATCACCTATCACATCCATTTAAGTGTACGTCATCATAGATTGCTATGTTTAATTTAATAACATGATCCTGATACGCCTACTAACGGCGCAATGTCCGAAGAAGAGGAAAACGACACGAGGAAGTGACAGAAATCTAAGCTCAGTACATCAGTAGAACTTTTAAAGTATCCGCTTGTGGTTCTCCTAGAAAAGATAGACGGGGTCTACACTAAAAGCAACGCGTATGAAGAGAATTCGAAATCCGGTAGCATGGCAGATATTGTAATAACTGCTGTACAAATGAACGTTCGTAAAGCATAGAGTTACACCTAAGATAACACTAAATAAGCGTGCTAGTTTAAAAATAAGATATATGGAATAATAAATGAAACGACCGCGATTTAAATTCTGAGGTGACGAGCGTAAGGGCAATGTGCACGCTCATTAAATCAGTAATACACGCGGCGCAAAAGGGTGCGGGTTAAAATACCTAAAATTATATATTTCCCACCGTCAGAATTGGCTAGATTTCTTTTTGGTCATATGCCATTGCATCCTCGCCATAAATCTACCGAAAGAAAGTATGTTGCAATTTTGCCGAGGTCATTTCTTAGATTGACTGATTTATTCTTACGTTACAAACAAGACACGATTTCCTACTAAAAACGCACATAATCACAGAAAAATCACAGCGTACGACGGCATTGCAAGATGGCACCCCTCTCACGCTACGATTTCATTTGATTTTCTGCAATTCTCTATATTTGCTAGAAGGTAATCTAGGCTTTGCTGAAAAAATGGCGTCTGATTCTGACAGCAACACGAATGAAGTCCTTCCTCCCTTTGCTTTGTTGATTGTTCGAAGAAAGAACGAAGTGAAGGGAGTCGCGGAAAAGGCTTTGTATCCGTTCCTGGTTAAGCAGGCGTGATGGGCATGGCGCATTGGAAAGGCCGTGTTCTATATGTATGTATGATTACTGTATTCTGCAGCTGTAGTAGTAGAAACATCCTACAGCTGCAATCAGTCCTTCGCTTTTGCCCACTGTGTCTTGTCCTCAGCTGAAATCCTTAGCTTCCTCAGGGCCATTCTTGAGTTGAGTGTACCGAGTCCTGCGTTCTCGAGGTCACCTCGCTTCGCAATGATGTCCTCTCTTGGCTTTGTATTTGCGGGCTCTGAGTATTGCGAATTCCAAGGCTCTATGTGCTGGTGTGTGTTCTGGCATCCTTAGTACCTGGCCAAAGATGGGCCATCTTTGCTGGCCAACTTCTAGATGTAGAGACCAATAAATAATTTGCCAGAAATCAACTGTTTGGGCAATAAAGGGAAATTTGGGTTTTAAAAGTGCAATTTGTGGACGGACAGTTTATGAGAAAGGTGTTAATGATTTCATGGAGATATTTGGAAATTCAAGATTACCAGCAAATAAATTGATAAATCAAAATTTGCGTTACAAGTGTTGAAGTCTACCACAATAGGATCATTCCACCCAAGGAATTGCTTAAGGAGGAGTAGCCTTTTATTTAAAGGATTTCAGGATATTTTCGGAAAATCAATTATGGTCACCAGTAAAATTGAACAACCTCAATTCTGAATATAAGTTTTTGAATCTAACTATGAAATCGCTTTGCTGTAGAATTTTGAATCAGAGTTACTGATATTTGAACTGCGAAAGTTTTAATAGGCAGTGCATAATCGTCATCTTGAGCGAATATGACGTACCGATATAGGGTTTATGATATAAACACGCCTATGAGACGTCCCCTATTACTCGATATTTAGGTGAAATACTCAACGAACGATTTGCATTGATTAGATAACGCGTAAGAAATATTTTCATTGGTTAGATAGCGCCTAATAATCCCACATACCCTGTGACACCGCAACTGTTTCCTAGCGGCAACGACGGCGAAAATGTAAATACGACGGAATACATTATGTTGTTGATTTAAATACGTAGTATATATACTAACTAGTTATGGAATACGTTTGAAAATTCTCATGATAGACGCGGAAAATTAAAATGCTGGATTAATAGTAATTTCAATTCCGAAATAACGGTGTTTGTTTGTCATTGATTTTTATGGCGCATTGGTCAGAACTCTTGGCAAGCTACGCGTCACAGTGAGGAAACGAACAGCGCAGAATGGTGCTTTCAAACGGATCTCAGAGACCGACTTCTTTGGAAATGTTGTTAAAATATCCGTTTATGTGATAAATAGAATCTCAAGCTCAGTTTCATTTCATATCACTATAATCAACTTCGCCGAAAATGATCACATTGTACTCGATAGAGCTGGTGCAATGTGGTAATTTTCGATGAGGTTGATACTGTATAATTACTGTATTCTGCGGCTGTAGTAGTAGAAAAATCCTACAGCTGCAATCAGTCCTTCTTCGCTTTTGACCGCTGTGTCTTATCCTCAGTCAGAATCTTCAGCTTCCTAGGGTCCATTCTTGATTTGAGTGTGTTGAGTCCTGCTTTCTTGAGGTCACCTCGCAGAACGTTTAATAGATATATGGAATGACGTCCACTCCTAGCTTTATATTCTCTGGCTCACAGTAGGGTGAATTCCCAGACTCTGTGCTGATGCGTATTCTACCGTTAATAGAACATGGCTAAACATGGACCATCTTTGCTGGGCAACTTTTACAGACAGTGGCGATGTGTTACACATCTTGCATAGTGCATCATTGGGAATTATGCTATCTGGCCATCAGTGTCCAGTGATGGCGCGGATGTGTTAACGGTGACAGGCATCAAGTGTTCTAGAGCTGCCTTTGGAGCATCTCAGTTGTTACAGTTATACAGCATCATGGATACGCAGTTTGCTTTGTATAAACGTAGCCTTTTTATCAAGGGCGTCTTTGATCTACGAATCCACAGCTTCCAGAAGGACTGGAAGGGATTTTACCTTTTCTCCATGGCTCGCCACCACGAAGTGAATCGTCATTTACTTTAGCATAATGCTTTGCAGATAGGTATATGTGGGTGAACTGTTTTGGCTTCATTGATAAAGCGATGCTAAGTTTTTAAGTTTGCTCGCAGCTATTGGGAGTAGTTCGTCAAGGGTGTCTTTTCCTCGTCTATGAAATACCCGTCGTGAGCTTATTCCATCTCTAGCGGCATACCCAGTATGGGCACTGGGAGGTTTTGTCTTGTGGAATTTTACCGCACAGATTTCAATGCAGCAGTAAGGTAACAGGTGAAAGGCATTAACTTGACTCTTACTCTCTGCTGTGTGTCTACAAGTAGTCATCTCACTAGTCGTAGCCCATCTTCATTGCAACTGGCCTGGTGTAGTACATCTAGGATCTTTGAGAGTTTAATTGAGTCGAAAGGGTTGTTCCATATTAATGCCCATTTTGTGGACTACTGACACAAGCATGCGTTGAGTACATACAAAGTCTGTGCAGCTGCGTCCACATTTGAAGCCACTTTGACATGATCCGGTGAAGCCATAGATCGTGTCTCGGATGCGACATAGACTAATATTGGATAGGAATCAATTGATAATAGAGACATGAAATATGACCTCGTTCCAGATCCTCTATATATGCCTTGGCTAAGTGTAAAAAGGTAGAATGCCTGGCGATATTGTTTATATTAAGAATATACCACGTCGATGCATTATGAAAGCGCCGTAATTGTGTCCTTGCCCCCACGCGCTTGTAACTCTTTAACCTTTAAAAGCACAGTGTCTAAATTCGAAAACAACCGCTATGCAGTAAAGCTGATGAATCTTTTGAAACTAATTTGCCTGGCAAATGTTGCTGTCATAGACAATATTCAATATAATCCTCTTTACTTCATAAATATGTGTTTTCTGAGCGTTGAAGGGTTAGCTACGCGCAGTATCAAGCGAAACCTTATTTACTCATTAGCGGTGTCGTTTGAAGCGCAATTCTCTATTGTATACGTATTCAGTTATCAAAGGCTGGCATTTAATCAAAATCAAAATCCTGCTTTTCGCGATTCTATGCGCGTAATGATCGTGAAACAAGACGGTATATTCACAATTCGTCGGGATAAATATAGATTTGGTCTATCAATTCCCCGCGAAATTATTCTATAGAGAACGCACTGGTCAATAGAGAATTAAAATAATCGGTCATCTGGGCTAGAATTACTGATCGTATTCGTACAAGTTTTATCTATATCTATTTGTAAGCCTCTTTGTATTTCTGCACCTACAACATGTGGCGATGCGCGCGTGATGATAATTGCGAAGATTTGTGAGTCGTAAACAAGTGTCTATTTTGAAAATGGTTATGCCGAAATGGTTGGCATTAATAAACAATGACGTACTAGAATTTTGGACCGATTTTATTTAGTAACACAACTTAGCCCTGATCACAGTTGGAGATAGGGTTGATATATTCACAAAAGCACTAATACTGGCATTGATAATCACAGGTCTTACCCGCCCCAGCTACAACTCCCTGAAAATGTCAATTCCTTACGATGTAGACCACGCTATAACAGATTATTGTGAATACTTTGAACTAAAATGACTCGACGCCGTTGCCCAAGGTAGCAATGGCTACTAGTCATATTAATTTCAAAACTTTGAATTATAAGCTTCCCCGTGTGTGTGGGTGTGTTCGCTTGTGTATTCCTGCGCCCGAGATTGAGATACGAGGAATGTATCTGTGAATGAATTAAATGTGCGTGTTCACGCTAAACTGCTTGAAAATACAAGTGTTGAAATTATATACTTTTAGAGGCTTAAATTGTGTACCTCAATGTAATGAAACAAAAAAGATTTTAACATATGATGATTTCATTCCATATAAATATATTTCATAGGCTTAGTTGTGAATCTGAATTAGGGACTCGTGAATCTCATTCGATTTGACAACGTAAAACAGTATATTAATCTATAAGTAATGAAATCGCCATATGTTAATATTTAGTTCGTTCCATTACATCTAGGCATACAAGTTAAGCATAGAAAACTATATAATTTTAACTATTATTTTGAACCATTCTGCTGTGAATATGCGCATTTAATAATTTTTATATCGTTTCTCAATACAGATCTCTATAAGCAGTTCACAGACTTTAAGAAGCTATACCCAGGACTGAAGACGTTGCTGGCCGTCGGCGGATGGTCACACCCTTCCCAACATTTCACGCGGATGGTCAGGACGCAGAGAAGTAGGAGACTTTTTATCGACCACGCGATACAATATCTGCGTGTGCATCAGTTTGATGGCCTTGACCTTGATTGGGAGTATCCGGCTCACAGAGGAAGCCCACCTGGGGATCGGGAGAGATTCTCAGCACTCGTGCGCGTGAGTTCATTACAAAATTCATGATGAAATTGTGTAGTGAATTTAGGTTGTCACCTTTCGACAAGCACGCGGGTAATAACTTCAATGGGCGTAACTCTGGACCTGCCGAATCTTTCGAAAACAATTTGGCTAAAAGTTTCAGTCAAATTGTTTTAAAAATAATCAGTACATCTAGAGTTAAACCTCAAGGGAAATGCAGTCAGCAAACATTTAACAGGCCACACAGTTAAAGAATAGTTTCCATACATGCGACTATGTCGCTGCTAGGCACCCCTAATCTCATTCATGCCAGGCAGAGTTACTGATTGATGATGACGTCATGTTATGTTTATCCAGTTCCCCTAATACCGTAGGATTGGATACCACTTGGCAGCGCAGTTCGATAACCCCACATAGCCTATGCGCCGTTAGATGTAAGCAAAGAATAACCGGTGCGCACCTAATAGTCGTCACCAAGATATTTCCAAAAAGTTCGATGTTCACGATCCCAGGATTGTTCATATTAATTAAAATTAGATTTCTCGGTGATGTGCCACGGCGAATTCCCACGTTCACCTCTTTGAATTTTTTTACCACCTCCACCTCACACACAACGGTGGCGAAGCCAACTGTAAATGTTATCTTGCACTCTACAATCATATGGGTAACTCATATACCGAATTTATTTGAGTTCCATCCAGAAGTCGGAGGAGTTTCATTAAAACTTTCTTTAAATTGTTGACCAAATCCTCCATCACTTGTGCGGGGGGCCAAATGTAAATGTGCTCATCCACGCCACATTGACATGGGTAACATGCATACCAAATTTGGTTGAATTCCGTCTAATGGTTTCGGATGATATTTATTACAATCAATTTCCTGGCATTTTGAGACCATCCCCAACCCCGCGGGGCGTGGCCAACTGTACATGATCTTTACAATCAATCTGTTGACCGTTTGAACACACACACGCACGCACGCACGCACGCACACACACACCTCACCATCAGCGAGGGGGTGGTGCCAAATGCCAATGTGACCATGCGCTCCGCCTTATTATGGGTAACTCACATACCAAATTTGTTTGAAATCCATCCAACGATTTCGGAGAAGGTATATTACAATCAATTTCTTGACATTTGACTCCCATCCTCCACCCACCCCCAGGACCAGGTGGCGGGGACAAATGTAAATGTCCTCATGCACTCTGCATTGAAATTGGTAACTCACATACCAAATGTGGGTGAATTTCGTCCAACGGATGCGGAGGAGTTGCGTTATAATCAATTTCTGCACGGTAAAATTTGACCTTTTGGCCCTCCCTCTTCCCTGAGGCTGAGCCAAATGTTATCGTCTATTGCACCCCACAATCATATTGGTAACTCACATATAAAATTTGTTTGAAATTTTGGTTCAATTCTGTCTAGCGCTTTCAGAAGAGTTGCGTTACAATCGATCTTCCGTACACACGCACTCACACACGCACGCACGCAAGCACGTACACAGGCATGCAGGCACGAACACACGCGCTCACACACGCACATACACACCACCCACAGTCACGCGATTTATTGCGGAAACCAGCGGTAATACTAACACAATACTAACAAAACAAGGTCAATAGAATTCCACTAACCGCAGGTTCGGAATTTTTTCAGATTTTTCGAATTTTTTCGGATTTCCGAACCTTTTCAAATCACGCCCAACGTTGCGGAATTCTATTGTTTGGTCACACACTTTTCTATGTTAAGATTGAGCCGAAGCAGACCAGTAGTTTCTGTGATATCCATAGATCCAGAATTGTAATCCGGATTATTTTTATCCGGATCATGGGCTAAATGGGTTAAACCTTCCCAATTTATCGTAGATTATTTGCGACAATCTGCTGCAATCTGCAGTTTTTCCCCCCATGAGAACACGATCGCCGATTGTCTGCAAGTAGCTGTAATGTTTCTCACCATGAGACCGCGATAGCCGATTGTCTGCGATTTGCTGTAATGCCACCCCCCCCCCCAAACCGCGATAGCCGATTGTCTGCGATTAGCTGTAATTCCACCACCCCCACCCCACCCCCGATTAGCTGTAAGGTTTTTTCCCAATGTGGCCACGGTCGCTGATTGTCTGCGAATAGCTGTAAGGTTGTTCCCAATGAGAGCACAGTCGCTGATTGTCTGCGATTAGCTGTAAGGTTGTTCCCAATGAGACCACGGTCGCTGATTGTCTGCGATTAGCTGTAAGGTTTTTTCCCAATGAGACCACAGTCGCTGATTGTCTGCGATTAGCTGTAAGGTTTTTTCCCAATGAGACCACAGTCGCTGATTGTCTGCGATTAGCTGTAAGGTTGTTCCCAATGAGACTACGGTCGCTGATTGTCTGCGATTAGCTGTAAGGTTGTTCCCAATGAGACCATGGTCGCTGATTGTCTCCGATTAGCTGTAAGGTGTTTCCCAATGAGACCACAGTCGCTGATTGTCTGTGATTAGCTGTAAGGTTTTTTCCCAATGAGACCACAGTCGCTGATTGTCTGCGATTAGCTGTAAGGTTGTTCCCAATGAGACCACGGTCGCTGATTGTCTGCGATTAGCTGTAAGGTTGTTCCCAATGAGACCACAGTCGTTGATTGTCTGCGATTAGCTGTAAGGTTGTTCCCAATGAGACTACGGTCGCTGATTGTCTGCGATTAGCTGTAAGGTTGTTCCCAATGAGACCACAGTCGTTGATTGTCTGCGATTAGCTGTAAGGTTGTTCCCAATGAGACCACGGTCGCTGATTGTCTGCGATTAGCTGTAAGGTTGTTCCCAATGAGACCACAGTCGTTGATTGTCTGCGATTAGCTGTAAGGTTTTTTCCCAATGTGGCCACGGTCTCTGATTGTCTGCGATTAGCTGTAACGTTTTTCCCAATGAGACCACAGTCGCTGATTGTCCGCGATTAGCTGTAAGGTTTTTCCCAATGAGACCACAGACGCTGATTGTCGGCGATTAGCTCTAAGGTTGTTCCTAATTAGACCACGGTCGCTGATTGTCTGCGATTAGCTGTAATTCCACCCACCCCCCACCCCCACCCCCCAATGAGACCACGGTCGCTGATTGTCCGCGATTAGCTGTAAGGTTTTCCCAATGAGACCACAGTCGCTGATTGTCTGCCATTAGCTGTAAGGTTTTTCCCAATGTGACCACGGTTGCTGATTGTCTGCGATTAGCTGTAAGGTTTTTTCCCAATATGGCCACGGTCGCTGATTGTCTGCGATTGGGTGTAAGGTTTTTTCCCAATGTGACCACGGTCGCTGATTGTCCGCGATTAGCTGTAAGGTTTTTTCCCAATGAGACCACAGTCGCTGATTGTCTGCGATTAGCTGTAAGGTTGTTCCCAATGAGACCACGGTCGCTGATTGTCTGCGATTAGCCGTAATTCCACACACCCCCCCCCCACCCCAATGAGACCACGGTCGCTGATTGTCTGCGATTAGCTGTAAGGTTTTTTCCCAATGAGACCACAGTCGCTGATTGTCTGCGATTAGCTGTAATGTGTTTTCCCAATGTGGCCACGGTCGCTGATTGTCTGCGATTAGCTGTAAGGTTGTTCCCAATGAGACCACGGTCGCTGATTGTCTGCGATTGGCTGTAAGGTTGTTCCCAATGAGACCACGGTCGCTGATTGTCCGCGATTAGCTGTAAGGTTTTTCCCCAATGAGACCACAGTTGCTGATTGTCTGCCATTAGCTGTAATGAAATGTTATCTCAGAATGCAATATACATATAATTTTAAAATGCTCCAGTTATGGGAACAGAAAATCGGCTACCTGTTGTAGGTTGTCAGTGACAATATGCGACAACCGCAAATCGCTTACGGCGGGTTTCCTGTTTTACGAAAACCAGGATTTCTGTCCAATGTGCACAATTTTATGGCCACCTGATCATGCGCGAACTACTCGTTCACGACAACTAACGAGATCGTCGTAGAGGGCAGTGTTGTTTAGATTATGCGACAGTTTCTCGTTCACACATTTCCGTACAAAGTCTGTTACACATATTTAAGTTTATTTAACTGGTGGCAAACAGGTTACGATGTCCGAATTCCTATTTGCATATCACGAACTCGCTAGAAATCGTATGCAACAAATCACGAAAATCACGATTTGTCGCGGGCCGATAAAAAGCGTGAGTTGAGAGATGTTTACATTATCATTGCTGTTGTTGGCGGTCAATGGGCAATACAATCGAGTAGTGTAAATCGGCCATAAATTACCATCTTGTCGATCGCCTGCGAGACGTTGCCCACGACGACAAAAATTATACAAACATCTCTTAGCTCACGATTTGTCTTGTCTTGGGACAAATAGTGAAATTCAAAACATGTTTGATTTTCACGATTTGTTGCATGCAATTTGATGCCAATTCGTGCAATGTAAATAGGAATTCGGGCACCGTGACCTGTTGTGCAATCATACAATGCGTTTTCTGACCAGTTGAATAATATTTAAAATATGTAACAGACATAATACGGAAATTTGTGAATGAGAAACTGTCACCTAATTTAAATAGCGCGGTCTTCTAGGATGATCTCGGCAGGTGTCGTGAACCATTAGATAGAGCACAATCAATCTGCTATAAAGTCGTGTAGTGTAAATCGGTCTTCCGAAAGAGAAAACATTGTAAATATGATACAGGAATGGCAAACGTTGACACGCATAGAATATGGGAAAATACGATAAAACTACACCTGTTGAAGATTAATATGGAAATATGCCTGTGTAGACAAGGATTAGTTTTTGCAATTCTTTTCTCGAGCGGAGGATGGAAACATAGATTGTCTTTGTTTTATTTTCGACTAGAATATCATAAGGAGATCAAGCTGAGGGAAGAGGCACGTTTAACCAATATTATAAAGCGTGTAAATGAAAGGCGAGCAGTAACCCCTCTGGTGTCAACAGCGCCTCAAAGCGCTCACAATACTACTTGATATATCAAATAAATATGTTGATAGTCAATATTTTTCAAATATTTTAATTTTATAAGAACATTTTTGTAAATTTACCACTGAATTTCTTCGCCGACTTAAAGGGGTTATGATAAAGAAAATTTCAGTTTTTACGTAACTAGTGTCTATATGCAGGCCAAGAGACGAGTATCTATGAAAATTCACAACTAGAATGACTCGCTCGGTTACCGAGCCAGTCATTCTAGTGGTAAATACTAAAAAATACTCAAATAGACATGCCTCAAGACCACCACATGGCTGAGTTTAGTTGGTTTGAACTAGAAGGTTTGCAGTGTGAAGGGTTAAGTTGGCACAAGGGTTAACACGTGTATAAACGTAGTCGTTTTTCAATGGCATCTTTGGTCTACGAATCCATAGTTTCCAGAAGGACTGGAAAGCGATATTCCCCACGTGAGCAACAATGGCACAACCCAAACCCAAAGAGAACCCCAGTATCAACATCATGCACTGGAATGCAGAAGAAATCAGAGCTCGAACAGTTCCTGTACGAAAACAACATTGATATCTGCTGCATTCAAGAGACACACCTGCAAGAAGGAAAACCATTTAAGATCAGAGGTTACCAGATTTTCCGGGGTGATCGAAGAGGAAGAAAGAAAGGTGGGGTGATGACCTTGGTCCGAAACAGCGCTGGGGATACAGAACACTTGATAAACGAGGAGAAGACATTGAAGCATGGCAAGATGAAAAGCACCTTTTACTTGTCAACGATCCCACAGATCAGCCTACCTTCTACTCGCGCCGATGGCACTCAACAACAACGCCGGACTTGGCATTTTGTACAGAAGACATTCACAGAAACCTCAGTAGAGTGGTCGGATCGCAGTTAGGAGGAAGCGACCACCGCCCAGTCCTCCTCTCTCTTTCTGGAAGTATTTCGACCAGTTCACCTCAACATCCAAGGTGGAACTACAAAAAGGCAAATTGGAGTCTGTTCGGCATTCGTTCCAATGAGCTTACCCATAATATAGCAGTAGAAGGGAGAAACATCAACAATGTGGTCAAGGAATGTAATTCAAGTATCCTCAAGGCTGCCAATGAAGCGATTCCTCGAGGGTTCAGGAAAAACTACCGCCCCTACTGGACAACAGAACTGCAAGCAGCACATGATAAACTAGACAAGGCCAGAGAAGATGCAGAGGGTAATCCCTGTCATGAAAACCACTTCACGCTACAACAAGCTAAAGCCAGGTATCTAAAGACCAAGCTGGAGGCCAAAAGAAGAAGCTGGAGGCAAAATACGGCAGGGTTTAATTTAGAGAGAGACACCACAAAACTATGGAGACTGACTAAAGCACTCAATGATGAGGGTGTCAGGGGAGAGAAGATTACTCTTGAAGAAGATGGACAAACACTGGCAGGAAAGATGGCAGCAGATGCCTTTGCGAAGGCATATGCAAAAGAAAGCAACATTTCTATACCACGAATGCGTCAAAGGGAGGTTAGAAAAGAGCAAAAGGAAAGAACAGACACCAACACTCACGATGCAATGAAAGTTGACATTAGTTTAACAGAACTGAAGAAGGCTATCCGCCAACTGAAAAAGAAGAAATCTCCCGGGCCAGATGGCATTACGGATGAAATGATCCAACACCTTGGTAATGCATCTCTTCGCAAGTTGCTAGACATCTTTAATCTCAGTTGGACCAATGGAGAGGTTCCTCAGTGCTGGAAGGAAGCCAGAATGACTCCTATTCTGAAAAAAGGAAAGAACAAGACGAAAGTGCTGAGCTACCGTCCTATCAGTCTTACAAGCTGCATATGCAAGACCATGGAGCGCATCATCAACCAGCGGTTGCAGTGGTACCTGGAGTCAGAGAACATTATAGTTTCAGAGCAGGCCGGATTCAGAAGATACAGGAGCACAGAAGATCAAACAACACATCTTGCACAGGTCATAGAGGACACTTTTCAAGCCAAGAAGGTGATGCTAGCTGCCATTATCGATCTGCAGAAAGCATTTCACAAGGTGTGGAAGGATGGCCTCCTCGTGAAGCTCCGGCGCACAGGCATCGGTGGCAACATGTTCCGATGGACCAAGTCATACCTACACAATCGCAGAGCTAGGGTGCTGGTGGATGGACAGTCTGGACAGAATGTATTGCTGAGACAAGGGGTGCCACAAGGCGGAGTATTATCACCTACTCTGTTCATACTCTTCATCGATGACATTGTAGCAGAGCTGCCCAATGGGATCCAAGCAGCCCTCTATGCAGATGACCTCGTTATCTGGTGCACCGAGGAGTACACAACGACTGCCACGTACAGAATGCAGCTCGCCTTGGACAGAATTACAGCTTGGGCCAATCGCTGGTGTATTACCATCAACAAAGAAAAATCATCAGCCATGCTATTCACACTGTCCACCAAAACCAAGGTTGGCAATCTGACACTGGGCGGTACTCCACTCGAATACGAGGACCAGCAGACATACCTGGGAGTCACATATGACAGAAGATTAACATGGAAGGAGCACATCCAGAATGCAGAGGCAAAGGCCAGAAGAAAGCTAAACATCATGAGGAAGCTGGCAAGAACAAAGTGGGGTGCCAATGAAAGGATCCTCAAGACCATCTACCTAGGTGCCGTACGACCACACCTTGAGTATGGATCCAGCTCATGGATGACAACAGCTAAATCTCATCAACAGAACCTCGACAGAGTACAAAACCAGGCACTGCGCATCATCACTGGTGGAATGAGATCAACACCAATAGAAAAAATGGAGCAGACAGCAGGCATTCCCCCACTTAGCAAAGGAATGGAATGCAAAGCACTGATCCAAGCTGCAAAGTTCAAATCGTTCAATAACCACCCGATGAAGATCAGGCAAGCACAGCTGTCATCAGGAAGACTTAAAAGATCAAGTTTTGTGAAAGAGACAAAAGCACTTCAAAGGAAACACCAAGAGATGTTCCCAGCACAAATAGAAGATCCAAACCACACCCTTGATCCTCCACCCTGGGAAAACAAACTAGAGAGCATAGCTATTCGCACCACAGTACATCATCTCACACCCAAAAATGAACACAGTGAGGTGAGCAAGGAGGCCCTGACCCTAGCCATGCTGGAAGAAATGTACCCTCAGGAGACATGGATAAGGATCTACACAGATGGATCAGCCAAAGATGCAATTAGGAGCGGAGGTGCCGGACTGCACATACAGTATCCAAACGGACAACATGAGTCAGCTGCAATACCGACAGGCAAACACTGCACAAACTACAGAGCTGAAGTCGAAGCACTGGTTCATGCAGCTAATACCATCAGCAGAACAGCAGACCCTATTGCACAGATTGTCTTTTTATCTGATGCCCGCTCAGTCCTTGAGGCTATCACCAAAGGTAAGCTGCCACCACTTGAAGAAGCACTACAAACCATCAAATGCTTTCGGATAGCACTGCAGTGGATCCCCTCACACTGTGGAGTCCAAGGAAATGAGGAAGCAGACAAGATGGCAAAGGTGGGTGCAGAAGAGAATCAGACAGAAAACATGGTTACCCATACAGAGATGAAGACTATCATTAAGTCCCTCTATAAAAGACCTCAATCAGAAGATGCCTACCATCATCTCTCGAGGCCAGAGCAAGTGACCATTTTTCGTCTCAGAACTGGACACAACAGACTAAACCAGCACATGTACAGGCGGTTCCACCTTACGACATCGCCCGCTTGTCCTTGTGGAGAAACAGAACAGACCACAGAGCACATACTTCAATGTTGCAGTACGTATCAGCTGCTGAGAGAAGAGATCTGGCCTTTGTCAACCTCTATTCTTGAAAAGCTGTATGGGCCTGTGGAAGAACTGCAGGAAACCACAGATTTCATCTTGAGAACGGCTCTCCAAGTGTGATACCAGCGATCGAAAAGAAGAAGAAGAATTGAAAAAAGACTACGTTTATACAATGCAACCTGCGTATCATTGATGCTGTATAACTGTAATAGCAGGGCAGCTCCAAAAGCATCCCTAGATACACTTGCAGCCCGCCACCGCAAATACCTCCGCGCCATCACTGGACAGTGATGGCCAGATAAGTGGTGTACTACATCCCCGCTGTCTGTAAAATAGGGCTGCGCGGTTTTGGTAAGAACACAACCGGTGACGGTGTTGGCCATAGATCCGGTTTGATCTGGATATCCGGTTTATTGACTGAAAATATTTTCAGTTATCGTGAAAAATAAAATTCGCAATACCACGAACATAGAACGTTTTTAGTGGTAGACTTAAATCTGTAGCTACATGTATAGTATCCGATGCAATGTTAGGGGATATAGTGAAATCATTACTTACATTGCTTTAAAACATTAGATGTTTGCGCTTTTAAATTTATCACGATATGTCATTTCGAGTTTTTGCACAATCTGTCATATATTAGATTCCTAGACAATTAGCAATTCGTATACCCCACCACCCCCCCCCCCCCCCCCCTCTAGGATAACGCGTAGAGAGATACATTGGGTAGTAGATCAAATTTATTGATCTAATTAATCGGCTACGTGTAGTCAAACTCGGCCGTATTATGTTGTTTACTAGCATACAGTTTCAACGAAAAAGGAAGTCATACGTATTTTAATATAGATCATAAGTGCGATTTGGAAGGACTTGGTTGAAAACTGTATCACTTGTAAGCTGTAAAAGTTGTTTCCGGCGCTAATAATGTATATCGACCTGCGTCGAGTGTTAATTATATCGTCCAACATACGTCGGCCAGCTCCTGAACATTCACGAGAAATGACTTTTGATCGCCCGAGCGATTAAACAAATTCGATCTCAACTTACTTTGGCAGGTTAGATCACGTCCCGGGTTTAGAGTCCCGGATGCGCGTTCAGAATTCATAATAGACATAGATATCAGAAATACTAGATCGCTTATGATATCTTTCAAGCGTGTATTATAAAATGTAATAAAAGGCTAGCAGATTATAATTTCTGAACGTATGTAGCAATACGATCTAGCAACATTCTCCTGTTACGATACTGCGTAGGTATGGTTTTATTTCAGATTTTATTTCGCAAATAGATAAAAATTAAAGCAAATGTATACGATCAATGTTATATATTATGATATATCCTTAAAAAAATAATTATAAAACCGGATTTTTAAACATATACGGTTGTACGGTTGTCAAATTATGTCACCGGTTTTCGAATCGTCATGCTTAAAAATCCGGAGACGGTTCAAAATCCGGATAACCGCACAGCCCTACTGTAAAAGTCGCCCAGCAAAGATGGCCCATGTTTGGTCATCTGCTAAAGATGGTAGAAGACACACCAGCATAGAGCCTTAGAGCTATGGAATTCGCATAATGGAAGACAGCAAATAGACGGCCAGGAGAGAACGTCATTGCATAAATCAGTGCAACAACGTGCCCTCAAGAAAGTAGGATTCTGTACACTCAGGTCAAGACCTTGACCTGAGGAAGCTAACGAATTTGTCTGAGGACAAAACATAGTGGTCAAAAGCTAAGACGGACTGATTGCAGCTGTAAGATGTTTCTACTACTACAGCCACAGAATACAGCAAGTATACAGGCTCGTCCATCTTGAAACTCCTTACACACGGGCCAAGAATTTGCTTACAGTAAGTGTCATATAACAAGTTGCACACAGTACAGCATATAAACCATTTCTATCTAATGTATAAATGCCATACCACGGCAAGTGGGTAGAGTCACTTACAACCTACCCAAGCTCATCAGCGACACTGACACTCAAATGTCATACAAAAAACCCTCGGGGAGCAGATAGCTAACACGGACGTCAGCTCCGATCCAAACGAAGCCCTAACCAAAATAATGAAATATATGGAATCATCAGCTACTAGCACCATAGGTGATCTAAAAAACAACCGAACTAGGTATACTGATGACCCTCTAATAGTTAAACTGTCAGCAGAGCAGAAAGAATTACGGCCGCGCATCTATCAAAGTGGCCAATGTGAAGACCGCACCAAACTACGCCGGGAACGCAATAACATTCTACGTCACATTAGCGAACGGTTAAATGATCCTGCTATTCAACAAGCAGACTCCTTAGCAGATGAAATCACTGCCACGCATGACTGTCACAAAATGTTTCGTGCAGCCCGACCCCTGCGAGTTACTGACTATACACCACCACTCACTGTACACAACTCTGAAGAGCACTTTATCGGGACTGGCCAGTACAAAGCCGAGGCGATTCGAGAATGGTTAAAGAAACTGTTTACTGACCACAATGATGAGCGCTTGCACCAATTCGCATGAGACTCCAGGCCATTACTAACACCAATTAAAACAGCAGACGTTGAGAAGGTACTTAAAGCCACAAAATGGACGTGCATCTGGACCTGATGGCATGAGCAATGAACTATTCAAATATGCAAGTGATATTATCTCAAAACAGATCACGCACTTAATGAATTCAGCTTTTATGCACCACCTCCCCCATCGACGCTGTAGACCAAGGCACCCGTATCGCGCTACCAAAGCCAAACAAGCCATCTGCCCCCCCCCCCCTTCAATCCGCGGCCCGTCGTGCTCCTCAACAGCATATGGAAAATCCTATCCAATGTTACTCTACGCCCATCTGAAACATCGATACCTTCACCGGCGCATGTCAAAGTGGCTTCAAACATTGGACGTAGCTGCGCGGACATTGTACAGGCTCAACTCATGTTTGTGCTGGTAGTCATGTCCAAACACTGGGGTTTCCACAAAATGTGCAATGTCACGAGCCTTCGACACAATTAAACGCTCAAAGATCCTAGATGTACTACGCCAGGCCAGATGCAATGAAGATGAACTGCAACTAGTGAGACTACTGCTTGCAGATATCAAGCGTCAAGTCAGTGAAGTCTGAACAGTTTGAGAGAGCAATCGACTCCTCACAGGGAGCTGGTCTATCCCCTGTGCTTTTCTCCTGTTACCTTGCTGCTGCATTGAAATCCCAACACACACGTACGCACGCACTCGCGCACGCACACGCACACGCACACACATACGCACGCGCGCGCGACCCCAGTGTCAATAATATGTATGCCGCTGGAGATGGAATTTGCCGACGATGTGGACTTCGTAAACGAGGAAAAGAAACCCATTGATGAATTTCTGCCAATAGCTGCAAGCAAAACTGGGATATATTGGGAATCTTTATTTATGAATGAATCCAAGACAGAGTTCATTCACATGTACCAATCCACAAAGTATGAAACTAAAGAAAATGACAATCCACTTCGTGCCGGCGAACCATGGAGGAAAAGTGAGATACTGGACTCACTGCTATGCAGCACTGTTGACATTGCTGCACGCTGCGTCATGGGAACATAGATTTCCAGTCTTTCTGGAAGGTATGGATTCGCAGATCAAAGATTCTCTTGATAAGAAGACTACGTTTATACAATGCAACCTGCGTATTCGTGATGCTGTATAACTGTACCAGCTGGGTAGCCCCAAAGGCAGCACTAGACAAACTCGATGCCTGCCACCACACACACCTAGGCACCATCACTGGACACCGATGACCAGGCAGCATACTTTCCAATGGTGCGCTATACAAGATGTGTAATACGTCGCCGCCGTCTGTCAAAGTCGCCCAGCAAAGATGGCCCATGTTTGGTCATGTGCTAAGGATGCCAGAAGAGACACCAGCACAGAGAGCCTTGGAATTCGCAATACTCGGAGTCAGCAAATACAAAGCCAGGAGAGGGCGTCATTGCATAAATCTGCTAAGCGTGCTACGAGGTGACCTCAAGAAAGCAGGACTTGGTACACTCAAGTCAAGAATGGACCTGAAGAAGGGATGGATTTCGGCTGAGGACAAGACACAGTGGGCAAAAGCGAATAAGGACTGATTGCAACTGTAGCATGTGTCTACTACTTTAGCCGCAGAATACAGTAATCATACATACATACATGCACAGTACAGCTCATGGGTAGGTTAACATGTTTCCAAAACAAAAACAGAATCATTCAGTTAGTACAATTTTGAAGATGAAGTAATCAATGCTATGTTGTCTAATACACGATGCCAAGACGAGTATACAAGAAAGTAATTAACTAAGTTAACTGGGAGCCGTTGCCGCCGTGTGCAGCAACCGGTCCCAGTCAAATTAGTCTCAAAATATTCAACATAATGTTCCGTACATCATAAGTAATGTATCATTACTGGTTTGTAGAAGTTAAAATGTGAAGGCGAAATCATAATGTAACTGCACAAGGTGATTAGCATAAGCGTTGTATGGTATTAGTCGATCACCTGCCGTTCGTGACAACATTCGAATAAACCCATATAATGCATTCCTCATAGAAAACTGGGAATGGACCTATCCAGATAGCATAGTTAGCTATGCCCCGCCCATCTCTGGCTAAACTCCACCCACACGGCGCTGGTGGATTGATCCCTGAACTCGCTGACTCTCAATGTCTTTAAACCTATACATGTAGGCGTTCCAGCTTAATCTATGTCCCGCCCATATATAGGTAAACTCTGCCCACGCATCGCTGGCGTTGGGATCGATTGAGCCCTGAACAACTTGTCTATGTTGAGACTAATTTGACAGCTACCAGTCAAATTAGTTTCAAAATAGTCAACAGCTTACCTGTATAGTTTTCTGGAAATTAATTGTCGCGAAGTTAAGGGATCGATCGATCCCAACAGGAGGGACGTGTGAGTGGAGCTTAGATAGAGATGGGCGGGGCTTGGTTAAATCTGGAAAAGGTCAATTCCACCATTACAGCAAAAGTTTATATAAGTGACAGAATACTGTCATCTATTTTAGTGCTGCCTCTATGTAGGCCACGCTAACACAGCCTTATCAGCCAGTCCGTTTTATCTTAGACAAGGCCAGACTAATTTAATCGTGTTTTGCGAAAATTCCTAGCCAAAGCACAAGATCTGGAAAAATGAATGCACAATTTCAGCTCAGAAGTTGGAAGATGTTACAGTATTAATGCTTTCATCATGTTAATTGTCAAAATTGATCAAGAAAATACAAAACGTAGTGCCAGTGGGTGTCCATTTGCAGGCCATTCAAGTGGTACATTTTCAAAAAATAGTCTTCTCTTGGCCAGCAAAATGACTTTTCTCATGACCATTGCAAAGCCATTTTGAGCGGCCTGGGTATTAACGGGTTAATAAACCTACAGCGAACAAAAACAGATGAAAAGAACGTTGAAAATAATGCCTTAGAAGTCCAGCATTGGTTTTTTCCCCTAGATATGGAAAAATTAGGTTAGGAGAGTTTGTATGACAAGAAAATAAATTGGTATAACCGTATATGTTATTTTTTAATGAATCTAATCTTATTTCTATTCTGTTCCCTATTAGGAGCTTCGGGACTCATTCGAACGGGAAGCCCGTGACACGAACCGACCAAGGTTACTGTTGACAGCAGCACTGGGAGCCAGTTACAAGGTCATAGACACAGCTTATCAAGTACCAAATATTGCCAGGTATATTAGAGGTATACAGATATAGACTGCACTCAGAGGTGGGTGAAGTGGTACTATTGACGTACGCCGTTAAGGCTGACCTATTGACCTCAAACTCACAGCATCTCAAACGAGTCGGGATATGATTGAATGTGTCGAATCTATTACTACTGCTACTGCTGCTACTGTTACTGCTGCTACTGCTGCTTCTGCTGCTGCTATTATTACTACTACTACTACTACTGATGCTGCTGCTGCCGCCGCTGCTCCTGCTGCTGCTGCTGCTGCTGCTGCCGCTGCCGCTGCCGCTGCCGCTACCACTGCTACTACTACTACCGCTACTGCTACTACTACTACTACTACTACTACTACTACTACTACTACTACTACTACTAATACTACTACTACTACTACTACTACTACTACTACTACTACTACTACTACTACTACTACTGATGCTGCTGCTGCCGCCGCTGCTCCTGCTGCTGCTGCTGCTGCTGCTGCCGCTGCCGCTGCCGTACCGCTGCCGCTGCCGCTGCCACTGCTACTACTACTGCCGCTACTGCTACTACTACTACTACTACTACTACTACTACTACTACTACTACTACTACTGCTGCTGCTGATGCTGTTGCTGCTGCTGCTGCTCCTGCTGCTGCTGCCGCTGCCGCTACTACTACTACTACTACTACTACTACTACTACTACTACTAC
This sequence comes from Chaetoderma sp. LZ-2023a, assembly GCA_034401795.1. Lineage (NCBI taxonomy): Eukaryota > Metazoa > Mollusca > Caudofoveata > Chaetodermatida > Chaetodermatidae > Chaetoderma > Chaetoderma sp. LZ-2023a. The sequence continues at coordinate 15,346,010 of CM067364.1, forward strand.
TGCTAATAATAATAATAATAATACCGCTACCGCTCAGTCTACTGCTAGAGCTACCACTGCCGCTGCCGCTGCCGGTGCAACTACTACTACTACTACTACTACTACTACTACTACTACTACTACTACTACTACTACTACTACCGACAGTAACAACAGCAACAACAACGACAACAACAACAGCAGCAGCAGCAGCAACACCGTCAACAACAACTTCATCAACAACAACAGCAACCGTTGCTTTTACTAATACTTATGTTATTAATAATATGTCAACGTTTGTGATAACTGCAATGATTTCTGGTGTAGGAAAAATGAAATCAATTAGTTTCGGAGAATGGCAAATGTGATAGCAATAGTTTATAAGCTATAGTCTCAATGCAGGGTAATAGAATACAGTAGTATCCATGTCGCTATCATTCCAAAATCACAATAATCAAACCAATATGTTCAACTAATTTTTCATCTGAGTACCTTTCCCTTTTTAGTCACTTAGACTTCATTAACCTGATGGCATATGATCTACACGGAGGATGGAATAACATACTAGGGTTCAACGCTCCACTCTACGGACTGGAGAATGGAACGCCTCATGGAAAACTGAATGTGGTATGTGACTCTAAAAGATCTAAAGAATTTATATTTTTCAATGTGACACTGAGCTTTTCTCCCAGTAACATTAGTTTCCAAATCGCCAACACCATGTTTATTAAACATTAACACATGCAGTTCGTACAAGCTGATGGACTATTAAGTGCGTAAGCCCGACTAAATCGCATAATTCATGATGTAATTGATTATGGCGTAAGCCCACATGTGACGATGTTGCTTATGATCGCAAAACTGGATTCCTCAATTAGGCATGCGTTAGCTGGATGTCTTGCAAAGAGTGGATGGAATGGTACCTTAATATGCGATATAGTTAACTTGTATCACCTTAACTTTTAATGGTCCAGTCGGCAAGAAACTCCCACTGCAATGGTCTTATGCATGTCCAGTTGCATGCCAAGGGAATGCTTTTTTGAAATTTACCACTGGAACGACTGGCCCGGTAACCGAGCCAGTCATTCCAGTGGTAAATATTCAAAACTAGGCCCTACTATTCTCTTGGCATGCAAATGGACGCTGGCTAATCAAAAACTGCAATTTCCGTAACAATTTCTTCTTTGGCCGTCAACCTGGTCAAATGCGTTGCGTTCTCTGTAGTTGTCGTGTATGCAGAACGCGATTTGTGTAATTTTTAGTGGTAAATTTACACACAAAAAAAGTGTTCCATTTGTCTACAAACATGATAATTGTATTGACAATTATTGGCAATTAAACGGTTAATTGATATGAGTTGCATCATGGGCGCTTTGAGGCGCTGTTGACATAAGAGGGGTTAAGCGCATCTTATTCTACGCTATTATAGTTCCGAACCCTACCGTTAAAAGTACTATATTAGAGCTCAATTGAACAAAGTATAATTGTGACTGTATCACATTGGCCAAAACTGTAAAATCGACTCCATCCATGTTAGTACTGGGTTGGTAATTGCTATGCCACGCGTGTTTAGATATGACTGTCGGTAATTGGATATTATATGATCTGAAACGAGTCTGTTCGGCAATGCCTGTAATGTGCACATACCATGACTGCGTTGCCATTATCGAAGCTGCAAGCCGTATTTGTCTCTGCCTTATATGGAAATGGATGCTAATCGCATCTCAAATGTTATATTGTACTGATAGATTATGGTTTATAGATTCCATACCATTGATATTCTGTCAATTTTCCTTTTCTGTATCACAATTATCTTCTTTGTAATATCGTGTCAATTTTGAAGAGTGAGCTCCGGCATTTTGTCTCTTCAAGCGAGAGTGTGTGATGTCATGTAAGTGCCAATGCATTACATTCCTTATTATGTAATAACATGTTGTTAAATATTTTGAAATTAATTTGTCTCGAAGTCGTTGCTGCCTATGACAACAACAACTTCCAGTCAAATTAATTTCAAAATATTCAACAACTTACCTGTATGTGTGCTTAGATACCACATTGGAAACATTTAGATGGCACCTCTATGACCGACCGTATATACCGAGGCGTACACACTAGGTTCTTTCTGATTGATTGAAAACTAAATCATGACAGCCATCATAGTCTGTAGAAATGCATCAACATTTAGCTACTAACGCATACACAGTTTTCGTTGTCGGTATGATAAAACGCTAAGATGGCATAGACCGAGTATGGGTGGCAAACTCTATTACCTGAGTGATTAGTATAAGATTATACGAGATTCCCTTTAAGGAGATGATTAGACATTCAACGCAATCGCATTCGTTGATACCACCTGGGAAGCTACTCAAGCCCAAGGTTTGCGAACTGACAATCAGATGCAGGCAGTAGGTTGATCATGTTTAATTATCTGCAGCCAAACAACTGCTGTCTTCGACCACCTCGAGCACTGATACATCTATTGGAGCTGGCTATAGAAACATGGATCGTTCATGATGTAGCTAGCTCATTGAATACATAATCACTGGGGGAAGACTGCGATTACTAAAGCATTGCTATTGCATCCATCCAAGAAACAAATGCATATACTCACTCAGAACAACATTTGCAGTCAGGCCATAAAGTAATTCTACCTAAACAAAAAGAAGTCAATCACCGAAGCCTATGTTTTGTCATTGGACTAGAACTGGTGGACCAGGGATGTCTTCAGTTTTGCATACATCAGTGGGTACATGCTGGCCCTTGAACACGTTCGTACTATAGACTAGGGAAAGTATACAGTTACGGACGTTTACTAACTACTAACGCTGTTGTTATCCCAAATAGAAACAGAATCCATAAGACGCGAAATACCACCCCAAGGTTAGAGGGTTAGGAAACCATGCCTCTCGTTCTCCAACGATTCAACCCATTCCAACCTCGCTATCTATGGGATACCGTAATGACCATTCCATCTCCCACTCAGTTCGACTACGAGTTCGACGTGATAACATTTAAGCTGTGCGAAGTCATGGCAGTGGGAGAAATAAACATCACGTCACAAGAAGAAACATAATACATCTCTGAGAGGCGCTCGAGCCCACGTAAAAATGTACTAAAAGTGCAGGCAGATACCACAACAACCATAGGGTCTTGCAACGATGACCCAGCTGGCGCGCTGCCCCGCCCCGCCGTTACGACTGTCTGATAGATCAACATACACTAGGGAAGTAGTGAACACACCGCACTAATACGAGACTAACACCATTGCATGTTTGACAGTAGGTGTCTAGTGAATTTCTGCACACTGTGGCTATGCTGAATAATCGCTGTTGTCTGTCAACGTCGCCCAGCAAAGATGGTCAATGTTTGGCTTTGATCTAAGGATGCCAGAAGACATACCATCACAGAGAGCCCTGGAATTCGCCCTCCACGGAGCCACACAATCCAAAGCCATGAGGGGACGGCATTGCATTAATCTGTTAGGCGTGCTACGAGGTGACTTCAACAAAGCAGGATGCACTCAAGTCAAGAATGGACCTGAGGAAGCTAAGGATTTTGGTTGAGGACGAGACACAATGGATAACAGCGAAGAAGGATTGAGTGCAGCGGTAGGATGATTCTACTACTACCACTACTACTACTACTACTACTACTACTACTACTACTACTACTACTACTACTACTACTACTACTACTACTACTACGACTACCACTACTACTACTACAGCCGCAGAATACAGTAATCATACATATGTTGAATACTTTGGAAAACATCTTCCAATCAAATTACTTTCAAAATATTAAGCTGGTCCAGAGTTATGGCCAATTGAAAATATTGTCTGGTGGCTTACAGTGCTTCAATTAATCACCATCCATCGGCACAATCTCTCATTACAGTCGCATATTAGTGAGTACAACATTTGCGCCATATATAACATTGTCCACGTTATTCATTCACAGGACTGGGTGATTAGGCGCTACCTGGATTTGGGTGTGCCCAAGCATAAGTTAGTGCTTGGTATCCCATTATACGGCCGTACGTACCAGCTGTGCTCCGCGAAAGATGTCCGACCAGGTGCACCCGCCTGTGGTAGAGGTCATCCTCGATTCTATACCAAGGAGGTTGGCTTCATGGCGTATTATGAAGTATGTATACATAAAGGATCTGGAACGAGGTCCCATTTCATATCACTATTATCAACCGACTCGAAATTATCACAGTGCGCGCGCTTTAGCGAGTGATATGAAATGGGACCAGTTTGAGATTCTATTAATCAAATAAACTGATATTTTGACACGTTTTCCAATAAAGTCGATCCCTGAAACCCGTTTGAGCGCACAATTTCGTTGTGTGTGTTTTCGTCGCTATGGCACATCACTTGCTAAGCGTTCTGACCAATGAGTCTCACACAATAATAACAGACAGAACCTAGGTATTTCGGACTTATACATTTTCTGTGTCTATCATGCGAATTTTCAAACGTTTTTCATAACGAACTAGTATATGCTAAACCGTATATTCTTCTAGGCATTCTTCCCTAGTATATTTCTGGTTAGATTGAGACTGATACATTTGAGAGGTGTTAGTTTATGTGGCTCAGGATGGAAGTAGATATAAGCAGGTAGGCGTCGTCCCCAACCAGTACATTGCCTGCAACAGTACCCAGTCAAATTAGTTCAAAATCTTGAACAGCTTACCCGTATAGTTTTCTGGAAAGTGAGATTCAGAGAGTGTAGGAATCGATCGATCCCAACACGGGTGTATCGTGGGTGGAGCTTAGCTAGAAATGGGCGGAGCTATATGTTTGCTGAAGTATTCTATAATTGTCACTTCAGCGATGGCAGCGCACCCTCGGCATAATTATTATGTTAAATATATGCTTCTTTTGTTTAATTTACCTGAGGATTATACAAAATGTTAATCTGATGTTCAGACTTATCTGCAAAAGAAAAATCAAGCATCTATTGTTTGTTGGTTCATTTTGCTCGAGTACTCTTTTTCTGGAACACGCCTGCATGAATTATCTGCCAATGAGCGATGGACTTAGGCACCAGACACGATCTGCGTAAAGAAATAATATTCTCTTGATATGTTAATGGGAAAACAGAATTCTGAGTGGGAAGTAACCTGCATTTTGGGAACATCAATGAAAACGCTTGCGGAAATACAATCCTTTTTGGTTTAACGTAAAGAGAGTATCAAAATACCGAGCCATGCTGAATTTGTGGTTGATTTGTTACGTTTCCCCAACAGTATTCGCCAGATTGTCTTCGAACATTCTGATGGAACATGCTTTTCGATGTGACGCATTCAAGCTGAAAAGGAAATAACGAAGAAAATTATTAGCATGTCGCACACCATGTACAATGGAACTTACGAAACAATATTCACCATAGTCAAGAGATTAAAAAGAAACACACGCGTTCTGATGAGCACCTACATGTAATGTTATTATTTATGAAGTCTTCTATTGAATTCACCTTTCCAGGTTATCCATCTATCACCTGACGTCATATGGCATCATAATCAGCTAAGTGGCGTGTAGGATAACATCATATTCATTACGGCATAAATGATTATATTTGGCCCGTCTTTAACTCTTAATAGGTCGACACGTTGTACGAAGTGTATGTCTCTACTATTTAATAAGCATGCTGTTGGATATTTTGAAACTAATTTGACTGGACGCTGCTGCTACCAACAGCACCCAGTCAAATTATTTACAAAATAATTAATGACTTGCCTGTATAGTATTCTGGAAATTAATAGTCAATGAGTTCAGAGATCAACCGATCGGGGTGTGGGTGGGGTTTAGCTAGAGATGGGCGGGGCATAGCTAAAACTGGAAAGGTTCATTATGTTAAAATACCCATCATTTCCTCGTACATCGCATTCACAATGGAGGATCCCAGTTTATCCATCAATAACGTTTATCCACGTAAGCTGTTGAATATCTTGAAATCAATTTGACTTGAAGCTGGCGTTACCTGTGGCAGCACCAGCTTTTCAGTCAAATTAGCTTTAAATATTCAACAGCATTTTGACAGGTACGTATCGAATGTATCATATTTTGGAGTAGTAGTAGTAGTAGTATTAGTAGTAGTAGTAGTAGTAGTAGTAGTAGTAGTAGTAGTAGTAGTAGTAGTAGTAGTAGTAGTAGTAGTAGTAGTAGTAGTAGTAGTAGTAGTAGTAATAGTAGTAGTAGTAGTAGTAGTAATAGTAGTAGTAGTAGTAGTAGTAGTAGTAGTAGTAGTAGTAGTAGTAGTAGTAGTAGTAGTAGTAGTAGTAGTAGTAGTAGTAGTAGTAGTAGTAGTAGTAGTAGTAGTAGTAGTAGTAGTAGTAGTAGTTTTTATTGTTGTCAAGCATTAGTTCTATGAAACCTGTCATTGACGACGCGCTGGGACGAGGATATAGCTCATTCATCACCTGGAATGGAATCTTCACCTTTTTTTTTCAATTTTCGACCCGAGCGGTGTTCGAACCAGTGCATTCTATGACACATTCCGCATAGCATTTGGGAGGCGAGTAGCTGCGGCGGCGAGGACGACGACGACGACGACCCTATTGATGATGATGGTGACCTTAATGATGATGATGATGATGATGATGATGATGATGATGATGATGATGACGACGATCATTGCAACATCTGTAATAATACTATGCTATAGGTCTTTGTAAATATTGTACATTTGCGCTCCCCGTATGTCACAATATGACGGTAGGTTTGTAAATAATAAATTGAAATGAATTGAATTGGTCCAGCTCACATCTGACGAATGTTGAATGGTAAATTCCATACGAAATGTCAACTCGCTCGGCACCCTCCCTCTCTCTCTCTCTCTCTCTCTCTCTCTCTCTCTCTCTATATATATATATATATATATATATATATATATATACGAGCTGCTTGCATGCGCGGCAAATAAAATCGTGCGTGACTAATAATATCCCCTTATTTCTTTTTATAAATGGTGTTTGTCAAGGGAACTGGTAGTTTCTTTCAAAGCTATAGGCCTACCTGTTCAAAGCCGTTACGGTTTTTTAACAAAATATTGCTTCATAATACAAATAAATACATTATTCGCATATTCGAGTCGGCTATATAGTTACGCCACGAGATTAACGTGGGCAGTTCAATATCTACCGACCCCATTATGCGATCTTTCTAGATATTGAATTTTTCTGTATTATTTAAAACACTTGCACTCCGTTCTTTGATGTTTGACATTTAGAACGCGCAGTCGTTATAAACCACGCATCACGCGCTAACATGGATTTTATTTGTCGAGAAAGGAATGAAATATATCAGTTGTGAGCTTGAATCGGGCTTTGTAGAATAAAATATCCGGTGTATAGAATAACATTTAGAATTGGCGGAGTATTTAAACCCTTTTCCGGAGAAGAGACGACGATTTTTTTTGGAAATATTACCACTGGAATGACTGTCTCGGTTACCGAGCCAGTCATTCCAGTGGTAGATTTCTCCACCCCCACCCCAACCCCGAAAGATACATTGTCTTCTATAGGTCTGCAAATGGATACGGGATAAGCAAAAACTGTAATTTTCCTGGCATTTCCTGCCAAGCCGGCCAAAATAACCTCTGCAGTGGTCTTAATAGATGCCCATTTGCAGAGCAACAGAAGGCTGTTTTTTTTTTATTAATTTCAGTAGTAACTTTACAAACAAAATTGTGTTCACTTGTCCTGCAAATGATTCTAATTCTCTTGCAAAATGTTGACCGTTAACGGGTTAATTGATATGAGCGGGGTTTAGAGCGCTTAGCCGCGCTGTTGACGCAAACAGGGCTAAAACAACGATTGTCTTTCAGATTCAAATAAAAATTGCGCACAAATATTGATGTAACAAGGCAGAATTCGCTTAGTGAGGATTTTTCAATCCAATCAATTACGCTTAAATTAGACAATATGATATTAAGTGTAGGTCGCGAGACGGGGATCTATTTCATACCACGCCACGCCCACATCTAGATAAAGTACAATACACTTGGCGCGAGAGTGTTTTAATCCTTTTTAACGCGTTGAACTACGAATTACCAGAATATGAATTTAAACGTAACTGTACGCGTGAGCTATCGAATATCTTGAATATAATTCGACTGGAAGGTGTTAATAATGATTACGGCAGCAATACTCACAGAGTTATGTTAGTTTCAAAATATTCAACATAATGTTTATTACATTGGAGATTCACGAAAACCACACACCTTTGAAGGTCGAATATTTGCCCATTCCTTGTCATCAGATTATGAAATCAGCGAACAAATGATGTGTATCGAGTTCGGCGTCGGGTACTTGAGCGACAGATCGGATCCCTCGGTCATGGGGGCATCTACACCGCCTGTGTTGAATGTATGGGTTACTTGAGGTGGGGAAAAATGGGTTGTGCTGGAATGGGAATAGGCACGCCTCGCAACCAGGGCCACATAGATATGTTCCTCCCTATGCATGAACAATGATAATGACAAGCGAATGGAGCAATCCGATTTATCCATCAATCATATGACGTCATAATCGACTATGTGACGTTTAGGATGACGTCATACTCAATTACTAAGTCCGTAACGAACGAGTAATTGATGACGGAGAAATCATCCCTGTACGAATTGTATGTCTTTACTATATAATAAACAGGATGCTGCATATTTTGAAACTAATTTGACAGCAACAGCGCCCAAAGTCAAATCAGTTTCAAAATAGTCAGCAGCTACGCTATTTATGAAAATCGATAGTCAGGCAGTTCAGGGATCAATCGAACCCAATACCAGCGAGGGGTAGCTAGAGCTTAGATAAAGCTGGATTACCTCCATTATACACACGAATTGAAGTACACCTTAGAATATCAATCACAAGAGAATCGTACACGTAAACTACTGAATTTTTTACCCATTTTACCCATTCAGCCATCAAATTTGTGCATGAAAATTTCAATTTTTTCATTACAAACCAATAGTATACTATATTTTGAAAATGTACCGCTGAAATGAGTGGCTCAACCATCGAGCCAGTCATTCCAGTGATAAATTAACACAAAATTATATTCTCTTGGTCTGTAAATGTGCATTTCTCAAAACAAATACAGAAGCCATATTTTGGCCGGCTTGAGTGCCAATTGCTCAAAGCAAAATTACCTGGAACATAACAGTGGCATAAGCAACAATAACCCCGCGTCATATTAGTTTCCGAATATCCAATTGTATATGCATTACCGTGTATATGACATTTGCTATGTGTTGCATGACTAAATGGGAAAGGTTACTTACTATTTTAGGTGAGCGCATATCTGTACATTACATATTACCGTGGCATTGATACTGGTCAGGTATTGTACATTGGCATACAAATATATTACAGGTACACGTATTGATTCAAGACATCGATATTACGCGTCCAAACATTGGCAGAGGTTCTGGTTTATTTCAGCTGTGATTATTTTTTAAAGAAAGACATACATCGTGCCTAAATATAGCTACGTACGTCCAAATTACTTTAAATGCCATAAGTTACTTTCTACGCATAATATAAAATTGTATCAAAGTAGCAATGACGGCGACAATAATAGAAAATACGAGGGCATTGAAGATCACAACCGCTATTACTGATCGCTATGAATAATAACGACAACAACGACGATGAGGAGAAGGACAACGACGATGATACCGAAAAGGACAGCGATGACAACGAAGACAAAAACAACCGAACTAAGTATACTGACTACCCTCTAGTAGTAATGCTGTCAGTGGAGAAGAACGCGTTACGTCTGCGCGTCTATCAAAGCGGGTAAAATGAAAACCGCACCAAACCGCGCAGTGAGCGCAATAATATGCCGCACCACATTAGTGAACGTAGACAAGCTCTTGCCATTCAACAGGCAGACACCTTAGCAAATGAAATCACTGCCACGGATGACTGCCACAAAATATGTCGGGCAGCCCGCGCCCTGAGGGTTACTGACTACACACCACCACTCACTGTACACAACCCTCAAGTACACTTTATCGGAACTGACCAGGGCAAAGCTGAGACGATTCGAGAATGGTCCAAGGAACAGTTCACCGACCACAGTGATGAGCCTTTACAACAGTTCTCGGGCGACCCCAGGCCATTAAAACAACAGAATTTGAGAAGGCACTTAAAGCCCTGAAAACTATTCAAATATGCAAATGACAGTTCTCAAAACCGATCACGCACCTAATTAATTCAGGTTTTATGCACAACCTTCCAATCGACGCTGTAGGCCAAGGCATCCTTATCGTACTACCCAAGCCCAAGAAGCCACCTCGCCCCCAGACCATTTGCAGGTCATTGTACTCCTTGCCAGCATACGGAAAATCCTACCCAATGTTAATCTATGCCGCATCTGAGACAAGATCGACAACTAGACCGAATCATATCAAAGTGGTTTCAAATGTCGACGCAGCTGCGCAGACAGTGTATGGGCTCAACGCATGCGTGTGTCGGTAGTCATCTCCAAACACTCGGATTTCCACAAAATGGGCATTGTCATGTTACGAGCCTTCGACACAATTAAACGCCCAAAGATCCTAGATGTACTACGCCAGGCCACCATGCAGACACCAAGCTGAGTGTACGAGTCAAGTCATTGAAGTGTGTAGAATTTGAGACATCAATCGGCTACCTACGGGGAGCTGGTCTATCTCCAGTGCTGTTCACCTGTTACCCTGCTGCTGCAGTGAACTCCGTGCGGAAAAGTTCCATGAGACCAACCCCCACCCCGCCAGCAGTGGCAATGCTGGGTATGCCGCTAGATATGGAATGTGCCGACGATGTGGACTGTATATCTGTAACCGCTGGGCAGCTCCAAAGGCAGCTCTAGACAAACTCGATTTCTGCCACGGCAAACACCAACGCACAATCTCTGGACACTGATGCACTATGCAAGATGTGCAATTCGTCGCAGCTGTCTGTAAAAATCGCTCAGCAAAGATGGTGCATATTTGGCCATGAGCTAAGTATGTCAGAAGTGACACCAGCACAGAGACCCTTGGAATTCTCCCTACTCAGGGCCAACAAATACAAAGCCAGGAGAGCGCGTCATTGCATAAATCTGCTAAGCGTGCTACGAGGTAACCTCAAGAAAGCAGGACTCGGTACACTCAAGTCAAGAATGGACCTGAGGAAGATAAGGAATTCGGCAAAGGATAAGACGCAGTGCACAAAAACGAAGAAGGACTGGTTGCAGCTGTAGAATGTTTCTACTACTACAGCCGCAGACCACAGCAATCATACAAGACAAAGAGGACGACGTTAACGGACTATGACAAGATCAACAATACAAAAGCAGCGATAATGATGGCCAAAAGATCACCAACACCAACAGCAACATCAATACCAACGACAACAAAGCAACTACAATAACAACAACAACAACAACAATACGGAAAACAACAACAACAAAAACAACAGCACGGAAAGTAACAACAACAACAACAACAACAACAACAACAACAACGACGACGACGACGACGACGACGACGACAACAACATCATCAACAACTGCATCGGTCACAACGACAAAAAATGTGACGCCGATAATAATAATGATCAGGATCTATGGCCTAGATGTACACTGTATCTTGTAAAAAGACAACATCTAGCCGTACAAATATAATGTGTGCCTGCTCCATATAACTATTATGCACAACCCCCCCCCCCATATACCATTCTGATATGGTCCGGGGTGCAAATAAAAGATTTTATTCCATTTCATTTCAAATGAATGGAGTACACTACCTCAGTAGTATCAGCTAATCGTGTTTGGTTTTAGCAACACTTGCTGATTCATCTAAGTAAATGCTAGCTGTCTATCAGACATGCATTTATTTAATTCTCATGCAATACATAAGACTGGTTATGCATATCGGGAAGACATGTAGAACAATTTATATAAATACTGTATTATATGAACACGCAGTGAATGTGCTGAAGGGTTTATATAATGATGCCCTTAGAAAGATTGTATTGCGATATTCAAAACGTTAATTTCCTAGAAATAGGTAAATGTGGAAAGCATGTTGAACACAGCATCAGTTTCAAGACAATCAAACTGTAGAGTTCATTCATATAGGCGTGCAACACACCAGTAAAAGTGTGTAATCCGCCATTCTGTAAGTATTTCTGAGCATATGACGTCCAACCAATATGGATGACTCCAGTTTTAGCTATGCCGCGCCCATCTTTATGTAAGCGCCACACACGCCTTAACCGTGATAGGATCGATCGATCCCGGAGTGCCTGACTATCTATTTCTAGAAAACTATGCAGGTAAGCTGTGGATATTTTGAAATTAATTTGACTGGAAGTTGTTGCTGCCTATGGCAAGCAACAACACTCAGTCAAATTAGTTTCAACATATTCAACGGCATCATAGTAATTAATAAAGACATACAATTCGTACAACGCTTTAGTCCGTCAGCAATTAAACATTCGTCTCGAATTTAGCCACGTCATTAATGATGTCATTGATTATGACGTTATTCTACACGCCACGGAGTTGATCATGACGGCAATTGATTGGTGAATAAACTGGAACGGTACATTGTACTTTTAGTAATGTAATGTCAGAATGCATCCATCAAAGAGCATAGATAGTGGCGGATTCAGGTGAGGTAGAAGGTGGGAGGTAGCGGACAAGGTGTCATGAATGACTCGGTGCAGCCAGTCATAAACGTTTAATAGTCCGCCAGCTTGTACGAATTGTATGTCTTTACTACTTAATACACATGCTATTGAATATTTTGAAACTGATTTGACAGGGCGCAACAGCACCCAGTCACAATAGTTTCAAAGTATTCAGCAGCTTACCTGTATAGCTTTCTGGAAATTGACCGTTAGGGATTTCAAGGATCGATCGATCCCAATGCGGGCGAAGTGCGTGCGGAGCTTGGCTGAACTTGAATCATATACATAACTGATGATACAAGATGAATACTGGCGATCTTCAGATTTGTGATCGACTGTATTTTCGCAGCAATGCCATTTTAGTTATCCACCGCCCACCGACTCGCAAGATCCCAAATTATTTTTAGCAACACTATGTAATAAAACAAACATATCAATTGACAAGGCGTGTATCGAGAAAGTATACTTTAAGATAACCGTAAAATTGTGAAAGATTAATAATATCACAACACGTCATAGGCCTATCTACCGACGGGAATGCAGGAGATCAGCCTGATTTCCACATTTTCTGGGAGAATGCAGGAAAAAATATCCGAGCATCCAATATGCTAATTTTCACACAGGAGTGTCCCGGTACCGTCATCCCCACCCGGAAGTTTTAAGAAATTCCCTCTCAGATCTTCAGACATTTACCACTCCTGACCACAACCCCTCTCCCCCCCCCCCCTAAAATAAAACCCCGTGTCCGTCCCTGATAGAGTTAGCATCTGAAGGGCCTGGAAAGAATAACAATAACATCTGATGCAAGGATTTGTGACGTGAACATAGCAAGTTAAATCACAAAAGCAAAGGATAAATCCAGTTTTACCTATGCACCGCCCATTCCTAGCTAAGCTCCGCCCACGTTTTGTCAGTGTTGGGCTCGAGCAAAACCTGAACTCGATCAATCTCAATTTCCAGCAAACTATACAGGTAAGCTGTAGAATACTGAGAAAATATTTTGGATGTTGCTGCCTATATTGTTGATAATAGTGATATGGAATGGAACCAAGTGTGAGATTAGAGTTACTATATAAACTGATAACTAGACAAATTTTCTAACAAAGTCGATACCTGGAACTCGTTTGAACGCGCCATTTTGCGCTGAACGTTTTCGTCGTTGTGACGCATCACCTGTTAAGAGACTTGACCAACGCGCAACACGAAATAGTGCCAAACAAAATATCGTTATTTCGAACGTAAAATTACATTTAACCTTTCAGGACGAAACCGGCCAAGACCGGACTCTGTAGCGGTCTTGAGAAATGTCAATTCACAGGCCAAGAAAAGACTATTTTTTGGAAAAATTGACCACTGGAATGACACTCGGTAACCGAGGCAGCCATTCCAGAGGTCAATTTTAAAACATAGCCTTTTCTTGGCCGGCAGATGGACATTCAATAAGTAAATGTTTCAATATTTTGAACAAATTTAGTCTCTAAAAGCTTAATCCACCATTAAAGGAGCATATTCGCAGCAGAATGGTTAAAAATAAAATTGCAAAAATTATATAATTTTAGAAGCTTAAATTGTGTGCCTAGATGTAATGAAACTATGTAAATCTTATGATTTCATTACGTATAAATTAATTGTTTTAAAGGCATGAGTCTCTAATTCAAATTCACAACTAAACCTACGAAATTTATTTAAGTGAAATGAAATCATCATATGCTAAGATTTATTTTGTTTCCTTACATTGAGGTACGGGATTTAAGCCTTTAAAAGTATATAAGTTCAACAATTTTATTTTCAAGCATTTTGGTGTGAATATGCACCTTTAACAATGTCTGCGTCTATCGTGTAAATTTGCAAACGTAATTCATAACTAGCCATACATAATCCTATACAAAATGTAAACAAACAACATAACGTATACCATTGTTTTTACATTATTGCCGTCGCCGTCGCTAGGAAACGCATTCGGTATCATTGAGCATGTTGGATTATTGAATTGAATTTGAATTGAATTTGTTATCATGAACTCTACAGCGTTATTAGAGTTATACAATATGTACACAATTTACAACAATTTATTATTATTATTATTATTATTATTATTATTATTATTATTATTATTATTATTATTATTATTATCCTTTAACACTCAACCTTGGCAAACACGTTCTCTACAGTGGTCTTGTTAGTGTTCATTTACAGACGGGGAGAGAACTATTTTTGAAAATTTACCACTGACCTGACTTGGTCGATAACCGAGCCAGTCATTCCAGTGATAAAACCTAAAAAATCCGGCCACCCTAATAATAACTAGCCTAATGATAGTAGAAATGGCATGTAATCCGCCTATGAGCCAGCTGTCAACAATACGTATCTTTAAACGATCACCGCGTGCCGAATGAATGAATGAATGATTGAATTTATTCTCCAAATCTACAGTTACATGAGAGGTACAGTAGCGTAGTTACAGATGCCATATTATTATTATTATTATTATTATTATTATTATTATTATTAGTATTATTATTATTATTATTATTACCATTATTATCATTATAATTATTATTATTATTTTTATTAATATTATTATTATTATTATCCTTATTATTAATATCATCTTTATTATCGTTATTATCATCATCATCATTTGTATTATTATTATCATCATTGTTATCATTAGATTATTATCAATTTATTCACTTTTGGATTTCATACTGTCTCATCTCCTTGTTCCTGTAAAGGTTGAAAGCGGAACAAGGAGCCAGACATGCCCACCCACCCGTCCCAATTTTCAATATATCTTTTCCATACGCTTGCTAGGATTATTATGCATTATCTAACCAATGGAAATCGTTCATTGAATACTACACGTGTGTTCATATTGATACATATGGAATGGGTGAATATTGATAGATCTTGTAACAAAATATTTTGATTACATAGATTATCTTGGGATTGAACGATAACTGGGTACGTGGTTGGGACGATGAACAGCGATGTCCATACGCCTACAGTTTGTCAGAAAGAACTTGGGTCAGCTACGATGACAGAGATAGCATCTATTATAAGGTAGGTTTAAATCGTAAATTCATATTGGAACATGTTATAGTTAATATACCCAGGCATAAAAATATAAACTAGTACAAGGATAATACATGTAATAAAATAAAGCATAACGAGCGATGCACATAAATAACGTACTATACGGTGGCATTTAGTATTAGTACAAATATTCGTAAGAACATTCATAGTAGTAGTAGTAGTAGTAGTAGTAGTAGTAGTAGTAGTAGTAGTAGTAGTAAGTAGGTAGGTAGTAGTAGCAGTAGCAGTAGTAGTAGTAGTAGTAGTAGGTAGGTAGGTAGGTAGTAGTAGTAGTAGTAGTAGTAGTAGTAGTAGTAGTAGTAGTAGTAGTAGTAGTAGTAGTCGTAGCAGTAGTAGTAGTAGTAGTAGTAGTAGTAGTAGCAGTAGTAGGCAGGTAGGTAGTAGTAGTAGTAGTAGGTAGGTAGGTAGGTAGGTAGTAGTAGTAGTAGTAGTAGTAGTAGTAGTAGTAGTAGTAGTAGTAGTAGTAGGTAGGTAGGTAGGTAGGTAGGTTGTAGTAGTAGTAGTAGTAGTAGTAGTAGTAGTAGGTAGGTAGGTAGGTAGGTAGGTAGGTAGGTAGGTAGGTAGGTAGTAGTAGTAGTAGTAGTAGTAGTAGTAGTAGTAGTAGTAGTAGTAGTAGTAGTAGTAGTAGTAGTAGTAGTAGTAGTAGTAGTAGCAGTAGTAGTAGTAGTATTCGTTTTAATCTATGCATTATATTCTTCTATTCCTTATAAACTTTAGATAAAATATCTGAAGGAGCTAGGTCTCGGAGGCGTGATGGTCTGGGCGTTAGATTTGGATGACTTTAACCACATCGCTAGTAAGACACCTCGCTACCCACTGATGCGTGCGGTCAACGAGTTCCTACTGGCCGGAGAAGATGCACAGAAACCCGCACTCACGACGCCCAGCAAACAGGCATGATACGTATTATTGTTTCTTCCTTTGAATACTAAATTTTAAATTTTCAGTGCAAGAGGTGTTCTGTTGAACACTTTTGAAACTAATTGGATTGGGAGATGGGTGTGGCAGCAACAGCTTCATTTCAAATTAGCCCTTTAGTCCGAAAATCCTCGCGATTTGTATTCTATGTAGATATTGGATTGGAGTGATCGAGTTCTAGCTATGCCACGCCCATTTTTAAGCTAAGCTCAGCCCACTTCTTTTACACCTGCTGGACTCATTATATGTACTTTGAACCCTGATTCCAAGAATTCCAATTTCAAGGTAACTATAGAGGAAACATGTTGAATACTTTGAAACAAATTGGACTGTGTGTTAGTGCCGCCTATGGGAGCGGCAGCAGCTCCCAGTCAAATTAGATTCAGAATATTTACCCGAATGTTTCTTAAATTACAAATCCATCAACGACACGCGATGTGATGTCACGCGGTGTGACGGTTCTTTAGACGCCGGTTACTGGGCCGGTACTGGTCCAGCTCAGGACCAAATGCGACGTGGTTTGCTGATGCTGCTGCTGATGG
Organism: Chaetoderma sp. LZ-2023a; assembly: GCA_034401795.1. Lineage (NCBI taxonomy): Eukaryota > Metazoa > Mollusca > Caudofoveata > Chaetodermatida > Chaetodermatidae > Chaetoderma > Chaetoderma sp. LZ-2023a. The sequence goes on from CM067364.1 coordinate 15,363,209, forward strand.
TGATGATGATGATGATGATGATGATGATGATGATGATGATGAAGACGACGACGACGACGACGACGACGACGACGACGACGACGACGACGACGACGACGACGACGACAACGACGACGCTAATGAAGAATGGAAAACTTCTCAGCTTCAATCAATTTTTCTTCACCCTTTTCCAATGTGTCTTTGTCCACAGCGAGCGCCCTGAGGTCATTTAGTTTCTTTCTCGTTGTTGTAACTTCTTGACTGTGATGGCTTTACCTCGTTAATAATACACGATCACGCCCATTCCATGTATACGTCACGTATTTGTGATACCAGGAAATTATCCAAAATGCTAGATTGGATCTCACGGCTCCATTTCCGTTATATAAATAATTTACTGTTTAATTGAAATAATACGCATAAACAACGATGCGTTCCGGCTTTACACAGGGATACAATGACGCGCAGTATAGCCCAAAAATAACTTTAATTGTTTTCAAAGCAAAATAAAGCGTACTGTTGAATATGTTTAGCATATTTGGGTTGGAAGATATTGCTGCCTGCAGCAATGTCTTCAAATCCAATTATGCTCAAAATATTCAACAGAACATTTCTTACCAACTAATATGTCGCTGGGTGGGTTTTTTTGGAAACATGATAACTTATTTATGAGCTATACAGTAACTCGATCTTACCACAAATTACAAGTGGCATCCCATCTGAGTTTCGAGGTCCCAAGATGGAGATTTTTTTCGGACATGTGTGCGGGAGACTAATTTCTATTAACCCTTTTAATGCTGAATTTCCAGAATCACGAGGTAGTAGACCTATACGAATACTCTCGTGAATATTGTAAAATCTAATTTGCCAGTAACCTGCTGTTAGACAGCAACAGCATCTTGAGTCAAATTAACTTCAACATATTTAGCTGAATATTTATTAAATTCGAAATGTGGTTTGGAATTCGACCGTTAGTGTTCAAATGGTTAATGAACCTTTCCGGGGTATCCCTTGAAAATCATATGACGTCATAAACAACCACGTAATCAATGACGCCATGAATGACTTAGATAACGGCGTCAATAACTCATACTTGATGACGGACAAAGCGTTGTTGTACGAATGGTATGTCTTTACTGTTTAATAAGCATGTTGTTGAATATTTTGAAACTAATTTGACTGAGCCTACCTGTCTAGGTTTTCCGGAGATTGATAGTCAGGATGTTCAGGGATCGATTGATCCCGACACGGGCATAGCATGGGTGGAGTTTAGCTAGAGATGGGCGGGGAATGGATAAAACTGGATTTCTCCATTAGTATCAGTAGGATAAGTATTGATAGACTCATAGGCCGTGTTCTCACCGGAGAGTTAATCGGGAATAACGCCATACATCAGTATGGCGTTATTCCGGATTAAGTCCCTAGTGAGAATATTGTCTTACGTATGGGCCAGGTAGTCTAGCTATTATCTGGGGCTACTCTTCTATAATACTGAAGCAAAATAGTCTTTCCCGTTTACTTTACATTAATCGTTGACGCCTTAACGCAAGAATCGATGTATTATTTCAGGAATCCAAGGGCAACCAGATACAAATATTTGGTGACGATCACTTGATCATAACTTGAGCTATCATGAGGGACATTTTTCACCGATTCAATAACATTGACCTTTAAGATGTGTACCCCAAAATCGAGACACGTCTTTGGGGCCCTAAGCGTAGCGACCCATCCACCCATGTGTGTCAATCTGCGTTATCACCCTCCTTGGATATCGGCACACACTCACAAAATGCACACGCACGCACGCGCGCACGCACGCACGCACGCACGCACGTACGTACGTACGCACGCACGCACGCACGCACGCACGCACGAACGCACGAACGCACGAACGCACGAACGCACGAACGCACGCACGCACGCACGCACGCACGCACGCACGCACGCACGCACGCACGCACGCACGCACGCACGCACGCACGCACGCACGCACGCACGCACGCACGCACGCACGCACGCACGCACGCACGCACGCACGCACGCACGCACGCACGCACGCACGCACGCACGCACGCACGCACGCACGCACGCACGCACGCACGCACGCACGCACGCACGCACGCACGCACACACGCACGCACATACGCACGCACGCGCACCAAGGCATGAATATCTTAATAATGTCAAGTCGATACTTGGCGAGACTAATTACATTTACATTGACATGCGCAATGGCGGCTCCCGGCTAATAGCAGTGTCCCTTAGGGTGCGTTTGCAGGCCAGTAGCCGTATTGGCTGGTTAAATCATAATGAATGGCAGAGGTGCTGCAGCTGAGCTCATTCTTTCTTCATTTTGAGAGCGACACAACACTGCCAGGACCGGGTTACGGCAAGGGATAAGTGGGCTATAGTCCGGGGGCCCCAAACATAAGAGACCCCCAAATCCAAGACAATAATTAGCATCACATTTCCCCATTTGAACGTGTAATCCCAGTATCTCACTTTTACAGTAATGGTATATATCTGTAAGCCGTTAAATATTGAATATTGAATATGCAGCACCAGTTTTCAGTCAAATTAGTTTCAAAATATTCAGCCGCATTTTAACATGTGTGTAGCGAATGTATTATATTTGAGAGCAGCAGCAGCACCACCACCACCACTGGTTGTATTCAATGGATTCTCAGAGCGTCTAACCTTTAGCTTTCTCCAGTAGAGGACCCATAACCCTCCTCCCGTCTAGAGGAGGGGTGAGACATACTATCATCTTCTGCATTATGGCTGATAAATAACATCCATAATTTGCTTCGACTGTTGCCATTAACTGTCAATGACATTTGGACATACGTTTAACAAACAGCTTATCACAATAATTATCAACTCCTCCTTATATATTATAATTGTGTCTTCAGAGCACAATACTACTTAATGTTGGAAGCCTCAATAGGAATGTTCCAATTTTATTTCGGTGGAGGTCCCTTGGTAACCACGCAGTTTGACAAGTCCTAAATCCGGCCTTGCTTTATTAAGAGACAGCGACTACTCTGACCCTCATCCAATCCAGTGGGAGATATTTGGATCAACACGACGATCGCACTTTTCACGCATCCCTGTTTTATTTTTAGGATCCATTTAGCATTTTGCACCACATCAAATGGGTACTCAAAAATATTTAGCAGTGCTTTTTTAGGAAATGGAAATATTAGGTCCAGTTCAGGATAGTCTCTGTCAAACCTGTATTATGCACCAAATCATTGTCAACAATAAGCCATACATACGCACTATGGATGAAGAATGCATATTTATATTACACATAATTTACGAGTTGTGAGGTTGTTTAACCCTTACCACTCTGATGTCAAAATTTAAAATGTTCAAATTAAATTAAAAGATCAACTGGTGTTCATTTTTAAAAAGAAAATGTGTTGCAAGACGTTGCTGTCGTAGACAGCAACATCGTCCACCAAAATTGCTGGAAAATATACACTAGTTTCTTTTGCTATTGACAGAGTCAAAGATAGAATATTGACATCAGAGTGCTAAGAGTTAATGCCGTGGCAATTCTTTTGCCTTCAACAGGCACCAGATCTAAGTGATGGCTGGCTTCTTCCTGTTTATGTCAATCCAGTCGGTCCAGCAACTCTCAACATGTCACATAAATCTGCAATCCATCCCGCGATTGAACACCACGCTACATCGCATTATCCGAAGCTGGGGTTGACGTATCTGGACCACGACAAACAGTCAGCAGGCCTGAAACGGGAACCGAGATTTAAAACGAGGAATTGGCAGGTAAATGGTTCCAGGAAGACACTCTATTATGATCCGCATGGAAAGGAAGATGGAGCAAAACAATCCCCCGCAGACAGGCTGAAACCTTTAATCGGCGGTACCTGGAGTGATCTCATTCGGAATGTGTTGAATGTTCCACTTCGAAATGATAAACTGCCGAGCTACGTATACCGTGAAACTAAGACGAGGCCGAGACAGAAATTGCCATGGGGTGGTAATATTGACATGGGAACAACACATAACGATACACTCCATGTAACCTCTGTACAACAACAAAATGAAGGTAAAAATCAGATGAAAGAACATGAGATTATTAAAAATAGCAACGATGTATGGAAAATGTACAGTTGGCAAAGAAATAACAGAAAGTCACCTGCTCCTACACCTGTACAGCGTAATGCCAAAGCATCTCAGAGGCATGATAGGAACAACATAAATGCGTGGCTAGTAATGCAACCTGTACAGGGAAATGAGTTCAAGTCGTCAGATTTTTCTCCACGCCCAAATAGTAGTGATATTAAGGAATTGTCTAGTCAGACAATGGACGCAGTTGCTTTAACTGAATCTGTGAACAATACGCATAGCAAAATAGGTACTGCTGAGAAGAACCACTATACATATCTCAACAGCAGTCCAGCGCGGATATATGTGCCATCTGGGATAACCCGTAGTTACGCAGATAAATTATGGGCATGGTCGGGGAACCGAAATGTACAATTCAAATTCAAATACGGAAGCGAAAACATGGTCGAAAATAAAAATAACAACTCTGGTAAAAAGATGGATGCCACTGCATCAACGCATCATACGTCTCGATTGGAAACAATCGAACCTTTAAAGGACAAACGCTTATCCATGAAGCCACTTGTAGAATTAGCTCAAAAGCAAGTTACTAATAAATTACCACCACATATACCTGTGTCATTGGCAAAGATTCGACGAAGAAAAGGACCAAATAACGGACACTGGATTCAACACGACGACGGGCATTGGAAACGCGTAGGTCAAACGAAAAGAAATATAGGGCCGTATCGTAGAATACCTATAAGTAACAAACTCGCTTACAACAATAAGCAATACCGTGATGTCAAATCTGTTACTGAAATCACTGACGTAACCAGTACAGTTGCTTCGAAGGACAGGAATTTAGAAACAGAAATACAGTCGGTATCAACAAAAAAGGTGACTTTAGTTTCAGCAACTAGTACCTCGTCTCCATTTGATGCGCCAAAAGCCCCTGCCAAGGCCTCGTTGGAACTGGTCGTGGCCACACAAATGAACAAGGTGACAATTCCTGATACAACCATTAATGCTGCTATTGACAATTTAGGTAAGTACTGGTCTAGAATAGGAGCTCGTTATCACATCATATCACATCCATCACGCGTGCGTAACGTATTTTGTAGGAACTGATTTCGACTGGTTTTTTTAAATCTTGTGACCTGCCGTGTCCGTAAATTGTCTTGAATGAGCGAGGTTTAGATTCCTATGGCACTTTAACCTGTATGAGTCCAGCATCTTGGTTTCAGGCAATCTGTACTGGAAAGTTGGTGAATATTTTGAAATCAATTTCACTGGAACGTGCTGCGGTCAAGCAAAATATTCAGCATAATATCTCTTACATAAAAACAAGAAAGTGTCATTCTGGTTTGTAGATGTGAATGAGTTATAGACATGCCTTTCAAACACTCGTTCTCGTTATCCACATTTCGAATTTTAAATCTCAGAGATAAAAACTAATGGAAGAATCCGGTTTTAGTGTGACCTGCCCAACTTTAGCTAAGCTAGCCCCCCCCCCCACCCCGCCGACCCACACCCTCTACCCACCCCCTATCCCCCATGGACACCACGGACACCCCGGACACACACACACACCCACACACAAACACACACACACACACACACACACACACACACACACAAACACACACACACACACACACACACACACACACACACACCACACACACACACACACACACACACACTTCGTCAGTTTTGGGAGCGATCAATCCAAGAGCTCCCTGGCTATCAATTTCAAGAAAACTATACAGGTAAGCTGTTGGATATTTTGAATCTAATATGAGTGGGTGCTGTTGCTGCCAATGGCAGCAACAGTCCCCACTCAAATTAGCTTCACAATATTTAACAACATGTTTAATAAATATAGTAAAGGCATACAATTCGTACAACAACGCGTAGTCAGTCATCAATTAAGCGTTCCTGACGCACGTATTTACGCCATTCAAGGCGTAATTGGCCATACGTCACGTAGTTGATTATAACGTCATATGATTGATGGATAAACTTGAAAGATCCATTTCATAATGTTGATACGAGTTTGAGAATCTATGGATCTTACAAGAATCCATTGCATACTTTCATCAATGATACTATTACATCATCAGTGTATGCCCGCTGGTCCCAGCAAGAACAGTTACCGATACCATCACTTACAGATGTACATGATATCGATCTCTGTGAGTGAGGTGATCGGAGAGCAACAACATTTGTTGAAAAGTAACCCGTTGTCGTTGTTATCAGGATTATTGCTGTTATGGTTGTGGCCGAGGTTGTTGTTATCGGCTTTGCCGCTGCTGGCATGCATATTGCTATTATTGTTATCATTACCACAGCAACTGCACTATCGTCGTCGTCGTCGTCGTTGCCGTTGTTGTTGTTGTTGTTGTTGTTGTTGTTGTTGTTGTTGTTGTTGGTGTTGGTGTTGTTGTTGTTATTGTTGTCAGTGGTGCTGGTGGTGGTGACGGTTGTGGTGGGCGTATGTGCGCTCATGTGTGCGTGCGTGCGTGTCTGGCTGAGTGCGTGCGTGCGTGATTGCTGGTGTGTGTGTGCGTTAGTGTGTCGGCAGTGGCGTTCACCTTGCTGTTGCTGATGGTTGTGCAATGTATGTATGGATCATTATGATCAACAGCAACCCCTTGTAACCAAGCAGCTAGCGCATCACGCATGCACATGTAGACATAGTCTATCTTCGCTTACTTATTTCTCTTTCTTGCACAGAATTCCAGTGTCCGGCCGCCTTTGGAATATTTGCTGATTTTGAAATGTGCGATCATTTCTACCAATGTGTGTGGTCGGTGACCTTGCACTACCGCTGTTCTCCCGGGACCTGGTGGAGTACTGGTATGCAGACGTGTGTATGGCCGTCACAGTCCGATTGTGGAAAACAGCACACGACGCACTAACTTATAGTTGTTCCATGTATGCAGTCTGTTTATAATTTAGCCAATAACTTAAGCGATTTCTTAGGATATACGTGTCTAAATGAACGGACTGCTGTGGCCTCCGAATTCCAATATCATATGACGTGTGATTCATTCTATTCGCCCGAGAACATTGAGACATGATATGTTTTAATACCAAGCTTGTGTCTGACAACAGCGCCTCAAACTTTTCTCAGCGAATGCACATTTGATTTTTTAAATGTTTTTTTTAAAACGGTATCTTTGGCCGGCTTGACGCTCACATGGTTAACTGTTAAGAAAATCACAAATTTTACTTAGTCCGTGTTCATTTGCAGGCTAAATGAAGCCATTTTTTATAATTTACCACTGGAATAACTGGCTCGGCAACCGAGCCAGTTATTCCAGTGGTAAATTAAAAAAAAAAAGTCTCGCTTGGTCTGCAAATTGGAATTCAGCAAGCTCACTCAAAATTCCGTTTTAGGGTTAAGTTGACGTAAGAGTGTTTAAGGATGTAAGATATGGTTTGTGGACGGTCTTCCCCGCTTTGGTCGGAAACAGATTCAAATCAAATTACAATCGAAATATTTACGAATGCCTACATCTCGCTGACTTAAATTTTAGTCATCTGATATCATAATTATTCACAATGAGGTGTCTTCGGTGACCATGTTTATGCAGCAGTTTTTAATAAATCCGGTAGTATAGTTTTGATTATATCAGTGACAAAAAGACATCGTGTATATATATATATATATATACACAACATATACTGTTAGTTGGTATGTCTGTCGGTCGGTCAATCCGTCGGTGTGTTGGTCTGCCAGTCAGACAAAGCTAGTTTGAACTCTATCGCGTCCTGTTCTATCGCTTGTAGTGGGGGTCATTAGAGGCATACAAATCCTTGCCATGGCCTGTGTGGGACGGAGACTATTTTGGGACTGTTTCAACCTAAGTGTTGCTCCCGGATCAGAACGCGGGTTGTCTGAGTCCATGTAAAGAATATATCGACTGTCTCTGACATATTTAGACTTGGGCGTGAAGGAGTTATATTAATAAAATACGTTTTAGTTATTTCCCCCTATGTTTTTTTCTGAAACAAATAAGTTAAAGCAACCGTGATTATAGTTATGCTATGATGTAGAACATAACGGATTGCTTTGTGTCCACGCAGGGATTTCCCGTTACAAGAAGAGATACTGCATCCACACATTACTATCCTCAGTACTTTGGTTTAGTCAATTGTGTTATCACCGTCGTCGCGGATGTCATCTTATGTATCGTCATCATCTTCAGCGGCGTAATCATTGTAATCGTCGCAATCGTCGTTGTCGTCATCGTCGTCTTCGTAGGCGCCGAGGCGGCAGGGGCGGCGCCGACGGCAGCGGTGGCGATGCTAGTACTGGTGGTGGTGTTGGTGGGGGTGCTGGTTGTGGAGTGCGTATGTGCGTTCCTGCGTGCGCGCGCGCGTGGGATCGTGCGTGCGTGGAAGTGCCACCTTTCCAACATATTAAATACGAATGACATCATGTACGAACGCTTACGTCTTTTTGCCCTGAATTTTCACAATTTCAAATTCTATGTAAGAATACGGTGTGCTGCTGAATATTCTGAAACTAATTTAACAGGAAGCTGCCTCCCAGTTCTGGCTAAGCTCCACCCATGCTTTGCGCGTGTTTGGGTCGATTTCACACTTTGAACCCGGCGTTCCCAGAATGCCATTTGCGTGGTAACTATACAGATAAGCGGTTGCATATTTTGAACCTAATTTGACTGGGCGCTGTTGCTGCCTATGGCAGCAACGTCGCCCAGTTAAATTTGTTTCAAAATAGTCAACATAATGTTTATTAGATAGTAAATCCATCAAAGACATACAATTCGTACACATGACGGAGTATTTCAGATTCATGATGAAGTGTTGCAAATGGAGAGTGACTGGGGGAAAATGTCAATTTATCTTTTTTATACATTTTGACTAGTAAATCGCTACTTGAAATATCCATTTCTAGCTATGTCCTGCCCATTTCTAGCTATGCCCTGCCCATTTCTAGCTACGCGCCGCCCATTTTTAACTAAGCTCCATTCACGCATTGCCCGTGTTGAGATCGATCAAGACCTAAATGTTCAGATTCCTAGCTAACAAGGTAACTATACACGTAGGCTGTTGAATATTTTGAAACTGAATTGACTGGATGTTGTTGCTGCCTATTCAGCATACTGTTTATTAAATTACAACGGCATACAAGGTCAACACTTGACGGACTATTCCAGGTTGATGACGGAGTAGTAATGACATCAGGCAACATGTGACGTAATTCATTATGACGTCATATACTTGCGTGACATAACGGACGTAGCATGCTCGTGAGACTATTATACGATTTCGGCGAATCCTTAACATCCCTTGTGCTAACAGCTCACAAAAGCTTGCAAAATACTATTTATTTCGCTTAACCATTTAATTCACCTTTCCAGAGTATCGACCCATTATATGACGTCATAATCAACTACGTGATCTGTAGAATGACATCATAATAAATGACTGCATGAATGACGTCGCTAAGTACGTCGCGAACGTATATTTGAAGACGGTGTTTGCGTTGTTGCACAAATTGTATGTCTTTACCATTTAATAAATATTCTGTTGAATATTTTGAAACTAATTTGATTGGGCGCTGTTGCTGCCGCAACAACGCCCAGTCAAATTAGTTACAAAATATTCAACAGCTTCTCCGTATAGTTTTCAGGAAATTGATAGTTAGGGTATTCGGGGATCGATCAATCCCAACACGGCAAGGTGTGGGTGGAGCTTAGCTAGTGCTGGGCGGGGCATAGATAAAAACGGAAAGGTTCGTTGCCAATACTTTTCTAAGAAATTTTGATTTTTGCAGACAAAAAGAGTATTTTTGTAAATTTATAACGGAAATTTACGAAAAATTATTTCTGTTATTCTTCAAATGGACATTCATCAAAAGTGTAATGGTCAAGAAAATTCAAATTTCTGATTACTAAGTGTCGAATTGCAGACCAAGATGAGTATTTTTGAAACTTTACCAATGGAAGTACTGGCTCGATTACCGAGCTAATCATTGTAGTGGTAAATTTTCAAAAATATTCTACTCTTAGCTTGCAAATTGACATTTCTCAAGATCACTACAGAAGTCGTTTGCTACCAACTTGATCATTAAAGGGTTAAGTTGACACATGAGTGGGGGGGGGGGGGGTGGTAATCTGACACTTTAGTCGTCTACGTAATAGCTTTAGTGACAAAAATATATTATTTTGGAGACTATTGGCCTACATCGGGTGGGAAAATACTGGACTCTGAAATGCAGTTTTTGAGAGGGTCGTGAACGATTTAGCCAGTGTATACGATATCTATGGCTGGGAGCGTAAAATGTAACATCGTAAATTGAGAATGGCAAATGTCATGTGGGCTTTTTCTGGCCATGAACCAAGAATATAGACTGGAATTAAAATCAGCTTCATCCACGTCAAAAATAACCGAATAATGGTACGTTTGTTATCGATAATTCGTCTTCTGTTAATACGATACAGTTCCCAATACTACGCCTGGATTATATCTTTTAAGGGTCAAATGTATTCTACAGTATTAAAATCGTATATTCTCTTTTGCCAATGCATTATTGATATTCACATTTGACAACTTAATTCGTGATTGGCGAATTGATCAGAGAGTCGGACGGTCCCTGATCGCGTGCATTTGTATGTGATTGAAAACTACATGAATTAACCATTTAACGCTCGAAGAAAACTCTTTTGAAAAATTTACCACTGGAATCACTGGCTCGATAACCGAGCCAGTCATTCCAGTGGTAAATTGTTAAAAAAAATAGTCTTCGTTTGGTCGGCAAATGGGCATTTCTCAAGACCGCTGCAGAAGCTGTTTGTGGCTGATATGAGTGTTAAACGTTTAAAGGCGCATATTCAGAGTAGAATGTTTGACAATAGAATTGTCAAAATTGTATACTTTTAGAGGCTTAAATTGTGGGCATAGATGTTATGAAACGAAATATATCTCAACATATGATGATTTCATCAGGTATAAATTAATATAGCGTTTTAAGTTGTGACACTGACTTAGAGACAGCAACAGCGCCCAGTTCAATTAGTTTCAAAATATTCAACAACATGTTTATTAAATAGGAAAGACATACAATTCGTACAACCTGACAGACTAGTAAGCCTTTAAGATGGAGTAAATTGTGCCATTCATGACGTATGGCGTCATCCTACACGTGACGTTGTTGATTATGACGTCATGTGATTGATCACAATCTAGGCAAGAGTGCGAATTGCCCGTCTTTGATGGATGTACTATTTACTAAATATTATGTTATAGTTTGAAACGAATAGGCTTCAACAACGCCCAGTCAAATCAGTTTCAAAATATTCAACAGCTTACCTGTATAGTTATCTTAAATATTGGCATTCTGAGAATTCTGGATTCAAAGTATATAAATTGGTATTTAAAACGCGGGAAAAGCTGGCGAAGCTTAGCTAGATATGGGCGGGGCATGGCTAGAAATATATTCATTTGGGTGTGGTTCTTTCATATGCATTCGACGCATTACACATATCTACACGCGTACTACTGTTCGATACATATGTTCGATAACGGTGTCCATTTGTAGCTATGCCCGCGCATTTCTAGCTAAGATCCGCAGACATCATTCTTACGCATGTTCTAATCGATTTGAAACTTTGAAACCAGATGACTATTTTGAAACGAATTTGACTTACAAAATAGACAATAGAATATGTATTAAACTGTAAATTCATCAATGATATACACTTCGTGTACATTTGTGATGGAACTCTCTCTCTCTCTCTCTCTCTCTCTCTCGCTCTCTCTCTCTCTCTCTCTCTCTCTCTTTCTCTCTCTCTCTCTCTCTCACTCTCGCTCTCTCGCTCTCTCTCTCCCGCCCTCCCCCGTCCCTCCCCCTCTCTCTCTCGCTCTCCCGCACGCGCGCTCGCTCGCCCTCCCCCTCCCCTCTCTCTCTCTCTCTCTCTCTCTCTCTCTCTCTCTCTCTCTCTCTCTCTCTCTCTCTCTCTCTCTCTCTCTCTCTCTCTCTCTCTCTCTCTCTCTCTCTTCATTCTATCTGTCTCAATTTTTCTTTCTCCATCTCGCTTTTTCTCTCTTTCTGTACCTCTCAGCCATAACCGACTCTCTCGTGCTTGCTTGACTCACAACTGCTTTAGCCATTACTAGCTCAATTCGCCCACGACTATTAAAAGAACTGTTAATTAAATGTTCGTGTATAGGCCAAGAGAAGACTATTTTTGAAAATTTACCACTGGAATATTCTTCTTTTAGCCTGCGAATGCGCATTCCACAAGACAACTGGGACGGGTTTGCATTGAAATGGTTACCGCGGAATACGTTAACAATCCATTCTGTATTATATCAGTGTGCATATATTCACTTCCGTGTATGTATGAAATCTCTAATACTCCTTTCATCCATTGTCTTCTTAGCCTAAAGTATATAAATGCATATGTTTTACTCGTGGATTTTGCCAATATCTTATATCCTCTTGTCAAATGATCTAAGCGGTGTACATATATTTGCAAAGTAAAATATTTGTAATGTGCAAACGGGTGTATTGTGTGAATTATTTTGTCTAAATATTATACAAAGGCGCGTGTATTTTTCTGAAACCATACTTTTACCCATTTTGAAACTAATCTGACTGCGTCCTGTTGCTTCCTGCGCTCAAATTAATCTAATAATATTCAACAGTATTTTTATTAAATTGCAGACATACATTTTGACACTTTATCGGGACTACCCAGGCCAAAGCCGAGGCGATTCGAGAATGATTCGAGGAACAGTACACTGACCACGATGATGAGCCCTTGCACCCGTTCGCAGAAGACTCCAGGCCATTAATAACACCAATTAAAACACAAGAGGTTGAGAAAGCACTCAAAGCACTAAATAATGGATGTGCATCCGGACCTGATGGTATTAACAATGAACTATTCAATTACGCAAGTGTCATTTTCTCAAAACCGATCACGCACCTAACTAATTCAGCTTTTATACGCCACCTGAACCTCGATGCAGTAGGCCAAAGCACCTTTGCCATACTACCCAAACCCAAGAGGCGACCTTGTCTCAGCCATTCTGTGGCCCGTTGTGCTCCTCAACAGCCTACGGAAAATCTTATCCCATGTTACTCTATATCGCTAAGGAGACCGCGACGGCTTCACCGGTTCATGGCAAAGTGGCGTAAACGTGGACGCAGCTGCGCAGACATTGTATGGGCCCAACGCATACATGTGTCAGCTGTCATGTCCAAATACTGGGATTTCCAAAAATGGACATTGACATGTCACGAACATTCGACACAATTAAACACTCAAAGATCCTAGATGTACTACGCTAGGCCAGTTGCAATGAAGATGAGCTGCGACTAGTGAGACTACTACTTGCAGACACCGAGCTGAGAGTACGAGCCAAGTCAGTGAAGTCTGTAGAGTTTGAGACATCACTCGGCGCCCCGCAGGAAAATGGTCTATCGCCTACGGTTTTCACTTGTTACCTTGCTGCGGCATTGAAATCCGTTCCGGAAGATTCCACATGACCAACCCCTACCCCACCCCCACCCAGTTCGCTAAAGATGGAATTTGCCAACGACGTGGACTTCATAGACGAGGAAATGAAACCCCTTGACGAGCTTCTCCCAATAGCTGCAAGCAAACCAAAAATTGAGAATCTCTTTTTGAATGAATCCAAAACAGAGTTCACACATATACCTATCTACAAAATATGGAACTAAAGAAAATGACGAGCCACTTCGTGCCGGCGAACCATCGAGGAAACCCTGAACTCGCTGTGTTGTAGTACTGCTGGCATTGCTGCACGCTGTGTTAAGGGGGGTGGGGGCATAGCTTTCCAGTCCTTCTGAAAGCTATGGATTCGTAGATCAAAGATGCCCTTGACAAAAAACTACGTCCAGACAATGCAATCTGTGTACCCTTGAAGTTGTATGACTGTAACAGCTGAGCAGCTCCAAAGGCAGTTCTAGACACACTTGATGCCATCCACTGCAAATACCTCCGCACCATCACTGGTCGCCGATTGCCAGACAGCATAATGTCCAATGATGCGTTATACAAGATGTGTACGACATCGGCGCTGTCTGTAAAAATCATTCAGATGGCCCGTGTTTGGCCATGCGGTAAGGATGCCTCGGAACACACCAGCACGGATAGCCTTGGAACTCAACCTACTCGCACCCAGCAAACACCTCAAGAAAGCAAGACTCAGTACAGTGAAACCAGGAATTGATCTGAGGAAGCTAAAGATTTTGGCTGCGGACAAGACTTAGTGGGCAAAAGCGAATAAGAACGGATTGCAGCTGTATGATGTATCTATACTACATCCGCAGAATACAGTAATCATACATAAATACACACATACAATTCGTACAACAGTGCTTAGTCCGTCATCAACTCAGCGTTTGTGACGAACTTAGCAACGTAATGCATTGCGCAATTGAACATAATGTCATGTAGTTGATTATGCCGTCATATGATTGACTAAGAAACTGGAATCCTCAGTTAACGGCAAGTATACAGGTAAGCTGTAACAAGTAACAGCTTTCAATCAAATTAGTTTCAGAATATTCAACATATCTCTTACATGGTAAACGATTTATCCTATTTGGTCTTTTGTTGTTAAGAGTTAATGACAAGCGTTGATTCCGATGTGGCTACTTCCACGTATTCATGGCGTCATCTCTATATTTTAAGGAAAGGTGCAATGTTTTGCGTTGGCGAAAAGAAAAGAATGGCACATTCGAGTTCCTATCCTATTCTGATTGGCAAGTCCTGAATTTTACCCGAACCTTGCAAAATGCGACCTAGTTGTCTTCACGTAACATTGTACCTTCGAGGTGTCCTATTTACAGATCTGAATGATGCCACTCTGGCACCTTTGGGGAAATTGAGAAATCCAAGATGGCGTCCAATATGGCCGCCATAATACGAAACTGACTATATTTTGGCCCATGGAAGATAACTCTGGTGTATAATATTCATATCTATCAATACCCAGGTTTTCATTGCACAAAGAATACGTGCGCAAAATAAGCTGCTACGTTCTACGCCATCCTTAACTGCCAACGCATCTCTGCAAAAATGGCCTTTGCTTGACGCTACTGTCTAGAATAATACCCACGACATACGAATGAATGTTAGCCATCATCTGACATCCTTATCGCAGATTAATGATCGTATGAACATAATAGAGCCTATTCCGCTTAACCGTCTGACTGCTGAGTTTTTGCAGAAGACATATTCCTTGTGCTATATCTCAGCGTATGTTAAATATTTTGAAAGCAATTTAACTGAATGTTGTTGGTGGCTCAGCCACTAATAACTTTCAGTCATATTATTTTCAAAATACACAGCGATTCAAGAATTTTTGCTCATTGAAATTGTTGTCTAGTGTCTTGCAGCAGTGAGACAGTTGATTCAAGCAGTTTTGTTGAAGAACAAACACAGCTGAAAATAAATTCAGTTTCCGTCAATAATTTCTGCAATATCCTCAGTTCTGCCATAAATATCCTGTTCAATGGCGTCTACAATCATTATTTAGATGTACACACACATAATTGCTTTCTTTTCTATTAGGCTTACACCCGTGTGAACCAAGCAGATTGGTAACTAGACCCTAAACAGTGACACCGTCTCCGAATACCAGCTGGATTCCTGGAGGGGCATGGATTAGGTATTATTTCAATTTTTGTAGCGCTGACATGGGTTGCTATGATACTGCTACAGGCGATTTCCCGTCACAACATTTTCACGACAAACACCCTTGGCGCATATGAAGGGATCAATTAAAATGGAAGTTAGATGAACTTGAGACATTCTATTACGCCGTTTTGCTTCTTGAGTCCTCTTCAGGAAGATAATACCAGACTCCAGTATGAATAGATTCTATGGAGCATGCCAACACCATTCATTCCCACCAAATAAAGTGCTCGGCTCTTGTCTCCGTCCAGGTTAGGTCAAGTGGGTATTACTACTGGAACTGACACCGGTAATTGACGCTAAGTAGCATCATAATAGAGCGTCCATAAACACTCACAGCCAACAATAACATCCAGCAACACACTTTCCATACATTCACGTATCATGACACGCACACGCACGCACGCACTGTGAAGGGTGTTTATACATCCCAGCGCTCTAAGGAAACTGTCTACTGTAGGATGGGGCCGGTCCCGTGTCATGGTTACGAACCATTTTTTTTAAATTTACCACTGGAATAACTGGATCGGTAACCGACCCTGTGATTCTAGTGGTCAAATTTCAGAAAAGTTGTGTTCTCTTTTCAGTTAAATGGCCACAGACTCGACAGGAAACTGGCCTTTTCTTGGCCATTAACACAAGCGTGGTCAAGCTGGACAAAAGATACCTCTGCAGTCGCCTTGAGGAATATCCATTTGCTGAAAAACTGAAAGCCATTTTGTTAATTTTGGTAGTACATCTACAAAAATAGTCTTCTCTTAAACTATTCTTGAGAAATCTTAGTTTATGTGTGATGCATTTTGAGCGCTTCCAGGCGCTGTTGACATACGTTGGGTTCAAACCAACCGCTAGATTCCGGTAAATGTGTCAATCTTATCTCTGATACGAGATAATGCCACATTTGATAGATTTCAAAAGCACTATTGTTCTCAGGTTGGGAAGAGATCCGGGTGATTTCTTGGGCTCTGAGAGTGCGACGATTGTATATTCTCCCACATGGTCCAAGAGCTACGGGACTTTTAACGATATGTCTGAGGCAAAAAGGTTGGACGTTTTAATCTAAATCAGAATGGTATGCTATTTCTGAAAATCCATTTTTTAATTGTCGCAGCCTCAGCATTTAGGGTGGAAATGCAGTTTTTTGCTTGTTTTCTATAAGATTTTGAGAAAAGGTGCACAATATGGTTTTCAGCTCACGCATTCATTGAACACGTGTTTACCCAAACAAGTAAGGTATCAAATTAAAGGTAATGAGGATACAAACACATGCATATATAGTTATGATATATAGACTCAGATGCATTCGGGAAAAGAGACATTTTCCATAAAAACATGTAACTAAATTCTTTAGTTTCAAACAGAATTTCATAGAAAAGGTCTTTTATTTAGATTTCTATACAAATGATATATTTTCCATGCTAGCAATTTAAAATAACTTTTTTCAAGTACTCTATTCTGAAAGTTAACATATGTGTTTGTATTGTATTGCAATTATGCAATCCCTATGCCGTAATATTAGAAAAGTATGAAGAATTATTTACCTACATTATGTTCACTTGGAAAGTTACAGTTACTCAGTTCTTGACACTTTGAATCGTCATGCAATACACACATTCATTTGTGACAAATATTTAAACATCAGTTGGCTGTATTAATGAGTGCCCCACCCATTGCCCCTTACCCCACCCCCATGAACCTGCGTACGAAGGAGACTCCACTCTGCACTAGGTAAGGTTATGGGTATACATATGGCATAAATACGTAAAATCACCTTGTCTATTAATACAGTGTGATAATGATTAGTATTATACACACGAGTGACTGTACACGTGTACATCGTTATTATCCCCCAATGGTCGTTACCAGTCCACAAATGTGAGCAAAGTGATTTACTCATTTACACCATACTCTTGTCTAGCCTGTCAAGCAGAAATCGAAACATATGTATCACTTTTCAACGACAGCATGAACGTGAAGTGTCTGTGTTTAGCAAATCATCTTTGCCTATATTAGGAGTGCTTATCTCCACCTACGGAAACCAGTCTGGTCCACATCGGAGCAGAGAGAGCAGAGTATGGAAAATACGGGACATTCATGCTAGAGCTTTTGTTATTGTACGGGACTATGCCAATGAAACTATTATAATCAACAATCTAGCTGAGCACATGACCTAAGTCTTTGCCAGTTACAAAACAATTCTTGATTATCTAGGAGCAGGGAGCTCAGAATGTCGTGCCCAACCATTAACTGATAGACTACTAAACCATTTTGAATCACAGGTTTCCGTGACAAAGTCGAGCAAAACACAAGGGACTATTTTGTATAATAACAATACAGACAAGGATCAAGTAATTACATCTGCCGAACCGTATGCGTTTTCCTTCTAGTATAACGTCACAGAGGCTGCGTTCCACATTAGAGCGTCAATTGAGGAGGTAAAAAACACTGCAAAGAGCGTCCCAGTTTATTGACAGCAGCAGCTGTGGCTACATGTCGAGTTGATCCACCGAATTTATTGCTACGGGTTTTCCGAGTGGTATATAGTGGGTCAGAGACTTTTGGAAAGAATGAACGTGTAGAGCGCTACATAGAGTCTACAGCTGCAGATACGATATTTGGAACAATTAGAAGCAGTGTGAAACCAACCAAACATTTGTGCTTAGGACTCGGATCGAAAAGACTGACGGGCGGCCATAAGATCATTGAAACGATTAATCACGTTGGACATTCCATAAGTTACCACATTGCAGGAGTTCTGGAAACAGATTTTGCCAAAACTGTGTTTATTAAGGAACGGACCACACCCGATGGACTACTACAGTGCCCTGGAATTGCCACTGGACTCGCATGGGACACATATGACGCAAAAATTGTGAGACATTGTCAGGATCAGGCACATTCCATGATATGGTTAGTACTTGTTCCTAGGATATTGCCGTTCATGATTCTAAACCTAGTCTGCATCATATTGATCCGGGTACAACTGATGCAGTTGTTGGCCCTGGCTATTAAAATGTTACATTTCAAAAGCTTTCTTTCAGCTAATGGCCCACTGCATCATATTTTCATAGATATGCTTGAGCAGCTTTATAATGATGCCACAACTGATACCATGGAGATTTTCTTCGCAACAAACCATCCAAACTATGCGAGGTATATGTTGCGGTATCATCTCAATCTTCTGAAACTAGATTGAACACATCCCGGTGCGCGTGATATCCTCCCATCCGGTGGTTTGTCTAGTCGACGACGCAGCAAGAGATTTAAAAGAACACCAGTTGATCTTAGTTTAGAGCAGACATTTAATGCTGATGCTGCCACACATAGTATTGGCATATCTGCATGTACACAGAATTACAGCGCAAGACAAAGGTGGCTGATCACTCATGCCAAGCGACGCAAGATTCTTAGACATTTGTTTGACATGGCTGGATTGCGGAAGTTGGAATAAACAACACGCGAGCTTGAATATTTTCGTATTTTGAGAGAAGAACAGTAATCTCCAGAAGCACGTCGATGGCACCAATGATACATTGAATCACTGTGAGAAAGCATGCACAGATGGGAACCTCTATTGTCTATCAACTGGAAAGGCAACATCAGACAACATAAAGACCGAGCTTATGCACTGTGTAAAGACTGGACAGAAATGTTGTGAAGAATTTCAAATGTTTGGCAGATCCTACACGATTCAAGCAACCAATTCCTAGACATAAGGCAAAGAAGTTTTGGGAAGATGCGGTGAAGGTAAAGCTCGTGTATAGGGCAAAATATCAAGGAATTGCAAGGCACACGGGATCTCATCGGGAGATTACTTTATGCGGCGGCAAGTAATAACTTGGATCTTGAATTAGTCTTCAGCTGGCCTCTAACACCATTACCATTGTCAATAGCACATGTGGAGGGGTCAATCAATAAAACAGACACATCTATGAAAATGCATAAATTGGAAAAGAGACTCCGGAATCGTATCCCAGTAAGCTAAGATGCGTGTGCTGTTGCTGCAATGTTTCTAATACGGTGTCTAGCGAACATACCAGCAACATTTGGTGGTCTTGCAAAATTGATTCTGACACGATTATTTCAAGTGTCTAAGAGTGTTCACGGTGCATATGATTCTTATAAAAATAACATCTATCAAAGATATTGAGCATGACCTCAGGGACTCAAGTTCCACGCTGAGCAAGTTTGCAATATCTGGACCAGAACAAAAGCTGCCAAAAAACTCAACACTGCACTCAGTTCATCTTTATTCAAAACAGCTCTATTACAATTCTTAGCAAATCAGAAACAACATTTTATTTGTAGGTCTCGAAGATAAAACTTATCAGTACACGTTTAATTTAGCATCTCGGGTACATATGTGAATCGAACAAGGATGATGACATTATCATTAGGGCCTCTGACATGGATGTACTCATAATCTTGCTCACACATGAACATATCAAGCCAGCACATATTTGGATGGCTGTTGGTATTAATGCCAATAATAATAGACGATATGTTGAGGTATCTATTTAGTACTGAATCTGGGAGCTGAGTTGTGTAGCGCCATAGGTGGCCTCCACGCCCTCACATGATGTTATTACACAGCCTGTTTCTTTCGCAAGAGCAGGATTCACCCACCGGAGCATATTGAGAAAGGGAAAACTTCTATCGCAGCATTTGGCAAAATAGGTGAATCACCTGACATAGCTTTAGATTTGTTAGAAACCTTGGTGAAGTTTGTGGGGTACATGTATGGTAAAACAAATGTATCTGTAGTGAATGTGGCGCGATACATTATTTCTCGGCAGCATTATGCCCCAAGAGCCAATCTCAGCCTTTGAATAAGATTAAGGGAACTGACCCGAGCAACCTCCGCCATGTAGGTCGGTATTGTTACAAAAGTTAAACGTGCAAATCTTGCGGCGTCAATGTGGAAAAATGATATTACATATGATTCGTACACTTGGAAACCCGACGAAAATGGAAGTATCCTTGGTTTAAACGTGATTTATTTTTGTTCAGATTGAAGCACGATAAGACTTAGAGTCTTATGCCCGTGTCTCCCATACACATACAGAGTATACAAAACATTTTTACAACAAAATGGCGGCTAATTAATTGTGGTCTATTAGTGTGCTTAAGGGGGTAGATGTTGAGTGTGAGGTGGGGGGAGAGTAGGAACAAAGACCGAAAAAAAGAGATAGGGGGAAAGGGGGGTGTCATACAGATTATTCAAAACTTTTTTTACAACAAAATGGCGGCAA
Source organism: Chaetoderma sp. LZ-2023a (assembly GCA_034401795.1). Taxonomy (NCBI): domain Eukaryota; kingdom Metazoa; phylum Mollusca; class Caudofoveata; order Chaetodermatida; family Chaetodermatidae; genus Chaetoderma; species Chaetoderma sp. LZ-2023a. Next base: position 15,384,222 of record CM067364.1, read on the forward strand.
ATCATAATAGTTTAATTAATTGTAGTCTATTGGTGTGCATAAGTATAAGTGAATGTTGAGTGTGAGGTGGGGGAGAGTAGGAAGAAAGACCGAGACAGAAAGGGAGAGGGGGGAAAGGGGGGGGGGAGAGGGTGAGAGATAGAGAGAGCGAGGAATAAGATCAAATGGAAGAATAGGGAGGTGAGCTCTAGGTGCTGCCTTCGGCCCGACCTGAACGTGTTGGGCTGCTGTCCTCTTACCCCTTAAACTATAAGTTCGCGAACGGGAAGCTACTGAAAGCGGTTGGTGTTAATTATATATTGACATACCGTATTACAGAGATCAGTTTGTTCATTTCCAAGTTGGCAATGTAAGTCCCGTATAGAGCTGGTTGACCATAAGATTAGCAAGAGAAATATCGTTCAAGGCAAGCTGATTTTGGAAAACGACTCTTTGCTCATTAAAAAGGGTACAATATGAGAGGTAGTGGTTTGTAGATTCATCATTGTGCCCACAAGAACAACTGGCAGATTCCGACAGAAAGTTGTCAAATGGATGTCGGTTTAAAGAACTACAACCGTTTATGTTGGCAAACCTCGGGCCTACGTAATACCACTCAGGGGGTTGTCGTATGGGTGACATAGCCTTGAGTTTGCTTTTTGGTTCTAGAAGAGTGACAGAATCTCTCACCGGCACAGGAAGCATATTCCAGGCGTGGACAGTAGCTGGGAAAACGGATCCATAGAAGAGCTCAGTATGGCAGCGGAATTGAGTGAAGCAATTTGGATGACGGATATTGGGAAGATGGTTGACCAGAACCTCACAGGTCATCCCGTTAATAATTTTAAATAGCATAGATAATCCATGAAATGCACGTCTACTTGACAAGGTTTCGATGCCTGTTTCTAAGTACAGGTCTTCAGTGCTCGCACTACGTGTCATTCCACATACGGTTCTGAGAGCATCTTTTTGGGTATCCTCTAACCGAATTACAAGATATTGTGGAATATTATCCCACACAACATCTGCATATTCTAAAGATGGTCTAATAAATGTCTTGTACATGATCTCGAGACATTTACGGTCCAGAATATATTTTAGACCTTTAAGTAAGGAGAGTTTGTGTTGAGCGTTTGCTATGAGATCACACACATGGTTAAGCCAATTCCCTTTGTTATTAAAGGTAATGCCAAGGTGCTTATGATCAGTTGACGGTAGAATTTCAGAATCTTTGAAGGTGATTGAAAAGAATGTGGGCTCGTTGCGCAGGGAAAAAAATAGAGATGTAGTTTTCGGGGCATTAAACTCGACGAGCCACATGTTTGCCCAATGCTTCATGGTCAGTAGATCGTAATCGAGTGTGGCAGTGTGTTCTTTTAGATCATCTGACATTACATATCGGCACGTGTCGTCAGCAAAAAGTCTAATATTGTGAATTATATCGCTGGGCATGTCATTACTAAAAACTAAGAATAACAAAGGACCAAGCACAGAGCCTTGTGGCACTCCAGCATGTAAACGAAGTAGGGTGGACTCATTGCCGTTTATAACTACTCGCTGGTATCGGTTTCCAAGATAAGTTTCGAACCATGTAAGTAGATTTCCACAGATACCAAAATTCCTAAGTTTAAGTAGGAGGCCGCGATGCCATACTCGATCAAAGGCTTTAGATATATCGACGAATAGAAAGATTATTTCCTTTTGATCGTCAAGGGATTGAGTAATATCAGTGTAGATATCAAGCAATTGATTTACTGTAGAATGTGATGGAAGAAAGCCAGACTGATATAGAGTGTATCCTTGAGAATGATCGCTATGCCTGCAAGTGGTTTGAAAGTCCACAAGTCCCGGATGATATATGCTGTCACATTGAAATCACAGACAAAACTCGGCCAGAAGATGAGGATGTGCTGGACTTTTATTAATCTTCTGATGAATCAGACAGCGATCTTGAATGAACAGTGTCATTGAAAAATCGGCATAGCAGGACATGGTTACATAAATTTCGTCCCTGAAACATCCTTAGTTAATATTAGTAATCTAAAACAAAGCCTATTGATATGTGAATATACGTTGGCAATTCTGTGTGACCATAATAAGATCAGTCATTAACAAGCGGGTATGAATAATGATTAAATGAGGGTTTTTTCATTTTCCGATATTATGGTGAAGGTTAACATAAGGTTAATAAAATACAAAATCGGTTCACAGTTACGATATTACAAATTACTGTATAACCAAACAAATAAGCTTAGGTAATATATGTAAACAAAAAACGGAGTTTTTCTAGGAAACTGAAGAATTTTATGGGAAAAGTCTCTTTTAATGAATATATCCGAGTCCATAGATATGATAGCTATATATGTATGTATTTGTCTCGTTGTTACCTTTAATTTGAAACCCCACTTGATTGGGTAAACACATGTTCAATGAATGTGTGAGATGAAACCATATTTTGCACGTATTCTCATAATTGTATCGAAAAAACCAAAAAGCATGATTTTTCACCTAAAATGCAGTGGCTGCGGCAATTAAGAAATGGATTTTCCGAATCAACATACGATTCTGATTTAGAAAAGACCTACAAACCTTTTGGCCTAAGACATGTCGTTAAAAGTGCGGTAGCTCTTGAACTAACAGCATCGATAGGGGCGTGTTGTTCAAAGATAGACTGTATGACGTGTGTGTTATATGCGACGAGGTGTATTATCGGCCGTAACGCTGCCAGACCTGCAATTATGGCCATCTGTTAGAGATGCTAAAGCTTTTCCAACTTCTGCTTTTGTTATTGGCTTTTGCCGGGGCTGTGGCTGACCTTCAGCTGTGGGTAGAGGTTCGTTTTCTGTGTAAGTGAGCTGCTCTTTGAAACATTTCTTGTTTGTTTCAGCCTTTCCCTAGTCGGATCCGATGGCGTGTACAGCAAGTGGTTTTCGAGGAGTGCTGATTTGTAATGCTTTGCTTGGTATGAACCTTTTTGAACAATCATCCCTGGACGTGATCTCGTTTAACATGTAGCTGTGGATTGCTGGTCACAAGGAATGGTGCCTCTAGTAGTACTATTAACCCCTCTTGTCTCAACCTTTTAATGGTCAAGTTGGTCAACAACCACCTCTGCAGTGATCTTGAGAAATGTCCATTTTCAGGCTAAGCGAGGAATATTTTTGAGAATTTACCACTGAACGGAGCCAGTCATTCCCGCGGTAAATTTTTTGAAAATACTCTACGCCTAGCCAGCAAATGGACACTGGTTAAGCAGAAAGCTTAATTTTCTTGACCATTACACTTTTGATGAATGTCCATTTGAAGGATAAGCGAACTATACTTTTTGTAAGTTTTCGTTATAAATTTACAAAAATACTCTATTGGCAATTAAATGGTTAATTGAAATAAATAGTATTTTGAGCGCTTTAATGCGCTGTTGACACAAGAGGGGTTAAAGCATTGGGACTTTACAACATGGGAATTAAAATGTCACGTGAATGTGATCCCATCAAGAGATCCCCCTCCCCGTCCACCACTTTAATCTCTCCCCTCCCCCTCCCCCCCCTCCCTCCCTCCCTCCCTCCCTCGCTCGCTCGCTCCCTCCCTCCCTCCATCTCCTCTTCCTCTCTCTCTGGCTCTCTTTCTCGCTCTCTCTCTCCCTCCTCCCTCCTTCCCTCCATCCCTCCCTCCTTCTCTCCCTCCCTCCCTCTCTCCATCTCCTCTTCCTCTTTCTCTCTCTCTCTCGCTCTCTTTCTCTCTCTCTCTCTCTCTCTCTCTCTCTCTCTCTCTCTCCCTCTCGCTATCTCTCTCCCTCCCCCTCCCTCCATCCCTCGCTCTCTCTCTCCCTACCTCCCCTCCCTCCCTCCCTCCTTCCATCCTCTCTCTCTCTCTTTCTCTCTCTCCCTCCCTCCCTCCCTCCCTCCCTCCTCTGTCTCTCTCCCGCTCCCCCCTCCCTCCCTCTCTCCCTGCCCCCACTCTCCATCTCCTCTTCCTCTCTCTCTCTCTCTCGCTCCCTCTCTCCCTCTCTCCCACTCCCTCCCTCCCTCCCTCCATCCCTCCATCTTTTCTCTCTCTCTCTCTCTCTCTCTCTCTCTCTCTCTCTCTCTCTCTATCTATCTATTTATCTATCTATCTATCTCTCTCTCTCTCTCTCTCTCTCTCTCTCTCTCTCTTCTCTCTCGTGTATATACGTTCTAGTTTGAGTATCTTGCCGTGTTATTGATTATGTAGGGAGAAGGCCTAAATAAGTTAATAGAACGCGTGCCAAATCCCTTTGTCTTATTGGTATACAATAGCATATGTTGTAAAAAGAGACCACAGATAATTCACGCGCTCCATCACGAACTACGTATGGTGAGGCTGTTTTTGTCAAACACAAAACTAAATGTTCATATCAAATCAACGCTTTCTACACAGATCGAAACATCAATAGGATCCCCATAAGTTGCTAGTTTATCGCCAGTTTTGTTTTAAGCATACTTTGTTGTTAATTAATAGCAATGGGGTTGAGTCCCACCTCAAATTTACTTAGATTCGATTCTTTCCCTACAAGGCTATAAAAGGCGTATGTTACAATTTTACATAATAATTTTACAATAAAATACAATTTGATATTTACATATATACATTAACAATACAAGTTTTCAATAGTAATACTGCTAAGAATAGTGAGACTAATAATTAAAAATTGAAACTGAAACGTCCGTCAAGATGATAAATTGTATGTCATTGATAGATTTAGAATTTAGTAAACATGCTGTTAAATATTTTGAAATTAATCCGACCGGGAGCCATTGCTACAAAAAGGAGCAACGATACCCAGTCTAACTAACCTCACCATATTCAACACCATTCGTGTGTAGTTACCTCGAAATTGGGATTCTGGGAATTCAGAAAGACTGATGACGTCCCATTGTTGATTATAATATCATATGATTGAGTGAGGAAATGGATTCATGAACTGCATCAGATGGGCATCTCCAAAAGACCTCTTGAATGAAATTGACGCATATCACCGCAAATAACTACGAACCATTACAAATCATTGCTGGCCACACAGTGTAATATAAAATGCAGCACTCTACAAACTACGTACCGCAGAGTCACTGATGGTAGCCCAAGAGCGATGGGCTATATTCTGACATCTTCTTCAAATGCCAGAAGATACATCTTTTCAGAAAGCACTATAATTTGCAGTCGTAGGTACCATTAGGTATTAAGGAAGCATAGGATTCCACAATATTAACTTACGAGGAGACATCCAAGAACGTAATCTAGGATGACCAAAGACGAGAAAGAACCTATAGGACATTAGAACGCTCGCCGTGGACAAGACACAGTGCAGAAGTTTGAAGAAAAACTGACTGCAGCTGAAAGAAGTTTTAGCTTATTCAGTTGCTGAACACATGAGCTGATCATCGTCGGCAGCGTCGTCGACGCCGTAGTCGGCGGCGTCGCGGTCGTCGCCGCCATCGTGTTCGTTGTCGGCGGCATCGTCGTCGCCATCTAATATCCCAGTGTTGGATTTTGGCGGAGTTTGAAGATAATATTCAGTAGAAATGGAAAGAAAGTTATTTTTAATGCGGTTCATGGGCACGATTATCCTCATATTGAATAAAGGTCCAGTTGATTTCTTGGGTTTCGCGCCGTGTGTGAGTGTGCCTTCTTCACCCATAGCATTTATAGTCATGTGTTTTGCAAAGGCAGAATTAATAGTTACAGCTATGCCGCGCCCATCTATAGCTAGGCTCTAACCACGCGTTATCCGACTTGCGATCAATCGATCCCTACACTTTCTGAATCTGAATTTCCAGAAAACGATACAGGTAAGCCGTTTCAAACTAATTTGGCAGCATCAGTGCCCAGTCAAATTAATTTTAAAATATTCAACAGCGTTTTACTTAATGAGTAAAGAGACACAATTCGTACAACAACGATTAGTCCGTCATCAAGTACGTAGTCGCTTATGATGTCATATGATTGACTGAGAAACTGGGATCCTCCATTGTATCGTCGGGCCGAATTAGTTCCAAAACATGCAAAACAATGTTTATTAAATAGTACAGACATGCAATTTGTACAACTTGTCGGACGATTAAGTATTTAAGACAGACTATATCAAGTCATTCATGACGTAATTCATGGATCCATATAATCAATTAATCACATAATCAACTAAGTGACATGTGCGATGACGTCTTAAGCATTACGTTATGAATGACTCGATTTAGTCCGTATGAAACGCTTAATAGTCCATCAGATTGTATGAATTATATGGCTTTACTATTTAATAAACAAGCTGTTGAATAACTTGAAACTAATCTGGTTGGGCCATGTTGCTGCCATAGGCAACACCTCGTCAAATCAGTTTCAAAATGTTCAACAGCTTACCTGTATAGTTTTCTGAAAAATGATAGTCAGAGAGTTCAGGGGATCGCTCGATCCCAACACTAGCGAGGTGTGGGTGGAGCTTAGCTAGAGATGGGTGGAGCATAGCTAAAACTGGAAAGGTCCATTGATTATTAGGTCAGCATACATGCGGCATCGTTGATAATGACGTCATATGATTGACTGAGACACTGGATTCCTCATTTGGTTATATATGTAATGAATGCTGAGATGTTATTGGATGCATGTTTACAGAGGTCATTGTTGATACCCTCTGGCACCAATGCGTGTCCATGCCTTAGGGTAGGTATTGCTTTCATACCATCTACTTATGTTATTGGGCGTTGTTGGCCGTGAGACGAGGTCGTGGTCAGGGCCGGAATCCCCATTAGGGTACAGTCTATAGGCGTCGCGCTTAAGGGAGCCTAGCGCTTTATACAAAAATAATCTACGGGGTTTTCTATAGGCTACGTAACAGAGACACACTCGGTACCATCTACACTACAGTAATACAGTTGGTTAATGTCCATTTGCAGTCCAGGAGAAGAGTATTTTGGAAAATGTATCACTGGAATTACTGGCTCGGTAACCAAGCCATCCATTCGATCGTACAAATTCAAACATAATCTTCTTTTGACCTGCAAATAGACATAGTTAATGCAAGGACGTGACTCTTAGTGTCCAATTTAATATCACTGTGATGGTCAAAAGATACAACAGTGGTGCTGAGGAATGCCCACTTGCAGGATGAGAGAATGCTATTTTCGTAAGTTTCACTTGTAAATGAACAAAAATAGGCTTCTCTTCACCGTCAAAAATTATAAATACCTTGTAAAATCTTGGCCAAATAGTTAATACAACTATGCCAAATAGGCCTCAAATTGCATCTCAGTGCGTCTCTCTTTAAAAATCGAACCGTTAGGCGCTCCGGCCTAGGGCGGCAGTCGACACTGGTCGTGGTGATTTCCTGTGTCTGTGAATTGATATCTTAACCATTATTTCAGTGGCTCCGCTTTTCCCCGGTTAGAGCCGATGAGTTGTGAACAGACGCTGGCTATTTTGATGTGCCGATTTCTAATACTGCGTCTACTATTAATATTGTATACGACAGTCATCCGTGGAAGTAATATCATTCACCTGCATTCTTGATGTCCAGGTCTTTCAAACCGGCACTTATTTGCCGCAAGATCTAGTTGATGGATCTTTCGTAGGTCAGACTTGTTTTCATTGCGACTGGTCTGGCATTCGCGCGTGCGTGTTTCGCTCTGTTGCTCCGATAACATTTTCACAAGGGCATCATCAACATAGCATCTGTTTCGTTGTTTTTGTTGTGATATTTATCACCCTATGTCTCTATTCATTGGATCACATCGCCAGGAACTTGGTTCGGTTCGCGATTGGAATGAGACTTCTTGAGTTCAAAAGAGAAACCTTCCAAAAGACTGTGATACATTTTATACGAAATTGTAACACATGTGGGATTAGAATTATCGCAGTATAACTCTATCACGACGAAGATAGACAAGACAGCAATATTAAACTGGCACTTGTCTTTCCTAAACAATCACTGGTCAATGTAGTATATGTGTGCTGGGCCTTGGTCCTGATTGTTGTTCTCTACGAGGATTAGCTTGTTACAACTCGCTTTTCAGTCGAGGTCATTATTTTACGGATAACTTACCGTGTTGCGATAACTTACAGTGATACCTTGATGCTGCCGTTATCACTGACAATGCACCTTTCCAGTTTTCTAGCTATACCCCGCCCATCTCTATCTTGGCTCCACCCACACGTCGCTCGTGCTGGGATTGATCGCTCTCCAAACTCATTACTATCAATTTCCAGAAAACTACACAGGTAAGCTGTTGAATATTTTGAAACCAATTTGACCGGGTGCTGGTGCTGACTATGGCAGCAACAGCGCCATGTAAAATTAGTTTCAAAATATCCAACAACATGTTTCTTAAATAGCAAAAACATACAATTCGTGCAACGTGTCAGGCCATTAAGCGTTAAAGAGGGGCTTAATTGATTATGAAGTCATATGATTGAGTGAGGAAATGGATTCATGAATTGATGATCTCATACGTGCATCGCCATTTCTCTGCTCGCCATGTCCAGCATATAATACATTGGACAGTGAGTGGCTAGGAAAGACAGGCGCCAGTTTATCATGGTTGTCTTGCCTGCCTGACTTCCTCATGAAAGGGTTAATATGATGTTCAGTATTGTCCGTTTATCTCTCTCTCTCTCTCGCTCTCTCTCTCTCTCTCTCTCTCTCTCTCTCTCTCTCTCTCTCTCTCTCTCTCTCTCTCTCTCTCTCTCTCTCTCTCTCTCTCTCTCCCTCGCTCTCTCCATTCTACCCTGTTGATGGTGTCAATCCATTGCGTTCTTTGCCGCCGTCTTGCTCTTTTACCACGTATGTTACCGTCTATTCCGCATGACTAATGGGCTTCCGATTCTTCTTATTGCATGTCCATAATCTCCCAATTTCAGTCTGATGATGTTTGACAGAAGTTTCTTTTCTGCCCGAATTCGCCTTTCCAGAGTATCCATCTATCATCTGACATAATATGACGTCATGCTCAACTAAGCGACATGTAGGATGACGTCATAAGCATTACGTCATACATGCTTATACGTGGCCCATCTTTACCTCTTAATAGTCCGACACGTTGTACGAATTGTATGTATATACTATGTAATAAACGTACTCTAGGCAGCAACAGCGCCCAGTGAAATTGGTTTCTAAATATTCAACGGCTTATCTGTATAGTTTATCTGGAAATTGATAGTCAGAGAGTTCAGAGATCTATCGATCACAACACGAGCGAGGTGTGGGTGGCGCTTAGCTACAGATGAGCGGGGCATAGCTAAAAATGGAAAGGTCCATTCCTCTTTGATGCTGTTGTTACCTGCTAGATATAAATTAATGTCGTATAATTATATTTTATTTTGGTAACGCATTGGTCTCGTTGTATTGTTACAGCTTATTATTTTCTATTAAAAAATTCTTCGTATGTTGCATTATTTTAAATACGAAACATTCCTTTTGGGGAGACCTCAAAACAATCTTAAATATGTCTAGACAGCTTGACATTTCAGACGAAATACTAGCGCCACAAGTTCTACAATCTACACACACACGCACGCACGCACGCACGCACGCAAGCACGCACGCACGCACGCACGCACGCACGCACCCCCCCCCCACACACACACCCACCATCAGCCCCCAACCCCTCACCACCCGCCACCCAACCCACCCCCAGTTGCTAGAAAAACGTCAAAATACTCTCGTGCCGAGAGTGTTTTGAGGCTTTTCTAGCAACCAGGATGCAAACCTCAAAAGATTATAGGAACGCTTCAAAGAAATCAGCTAAACAGCTAAATCATCATGGCCACAAAATATCTCCTATAGTTAACTTATTCCGAGTCAACGAATCATGACAGTGATTGTAATAAGCAAATGCAATGCTGTTCTCGGTTAAAAAATAATGATATCTTCCGAGAGTGAAATCTGCCAATAAATTCGCTTTTACGTTTTTCATATTTTTGAAATTACTAATTCCCATCTTCTTAGCTATTGAGTGTCCGTATTTATAAGAATGGACAATTAATTGCTGGTATGCATCCACTAGAAAGGGTTTATACACTGAATTCCGTATATTAATATACGTAACCATGTCCATAAAACGCTTCCAGTGGGTCATGAGTCTCATTTTAATATCAATTTATATATATACGACTACTCAATATCCAAGAAGATGCAAATTATGAATTTCGCAAACATAGAGTATGCAAACATAAATCTGACCGTCGGCTGCATCTCCGTTTCGCGGAGTTTCAGTTTCAGTTTCACGTTTATTACACTCAGGCTACCGAGGCAGCATATGAGGGTATATATTTATAACAATTATTATGGCGAGCAAAGTGACAAAATATACAGTGATTATCAGGAGGTTAATAAATAAATACTAATTACATTAATAACAGCGAGAATAAACTTGGTGACTTATTTTTCTTGGCATGTAAAAGGTATTTACACATTTTTTGGAGAACTAATGTCGTTTGTGCCACCGCCACCCCCTTCATCGCCGCCACCACCGCCGTCCTCGTCGTCGTCATTGTTATAGTTATTGTTGTTGTCGTCGTCGTCGTCGTTATCGTTATCGTTATCGTTATCGTTATCGTTATCGTTATCGTTACCGTCACCGTCGTCGTCGTCGTCGTCGTCGATGTCGTCGTCGTCGTAGTCGTCGTCATTGTCGTCATTGTTGTTACCATCGGTATCGGTGGCGCTGGCGGTCGTTATGTAGTCATCGTTATCGAGATTGGTAGCCCTATGTCTCATTACTGCGAATGCAGCAGTCTTGCTTGAAAGGGAAAGTGAAGCACCAGCATTTGCATCTGTCGTGGTGGACGTACCAGTGGCGCAGTGCGCAGTAAGAATGTGAGCAGCTGCAGTAGTAGTAGTAGTAGTAGTAGTAGTAGTAGTAGTAGTAGTAGTAGTAGTAGTAGTGGCGATGACAATGGCACCATACGTAGCAGCGGGAACAGTTGCTGTAGTAGCAGTAGTAGCAGCAAGAGGAGCAGCAGCAGGAGCAGCAGCAGCGGCAGCACTAGCAGTGGTAATGGCGGCAGCATCAGTTGCAGCTGTAGCTTGCGGGGTCGTGTCGGGCTGTTCCTGTGTATGAGTTTGTGTCACCAGTATGCGTGTCCTTAGCAATTTCGTGATCTATGGATTTACACGATTTGATTTGGTGACCTAATTAGAATAAGTCTATACAATAATTTTAGCTAAATAGACTGACGAGTATGCTAGATAAAAATGAGGAGCACACGAAAATACAAGACATAGAGACAGCCAGATGAACTTTTAAACGTGGGGCTCCCGGAGGTACCACACAGACTAGTAGGTCCGCAGAGGTATCAGAGCCTGGCAAGGGAGGTCAAGTACACGAGACTTAACTAATTAACTTAATATAAGCTATTATACCTCTAAGCTGAAAGGAAAGAAAATTATCTCTGTAGTGACGAAGAATCATGTGCCTCACACGGGCACTACTCCTAGTGCTAGTTTGGGTGAGAAGTAGTATCCTCGCGTGGGCCGTCCTCGCTGAATCCTTGTGCGACATTCTTACGGAATTCGGTGGGGATGCGCATCTCTCCCGTCACCTGGTCCTATGGAACTAATCGTTTAACCTGTCGTTAGGTTTAAATACAAGTTGCCCAATTTTGCACTGCGTTGCGGGAGATTGTTCAGTAAATAAAAGAAAAATAATAATTAAGATATGTTTGCGCAATGCTTTCCTACATTGGCAGAAGTGCTAACTACTAAGTATCCGAAAATACGGAGGGAATGTATGTGATACCACACCTTGGCCATCACCGCTCGGAAACCCCAACAGTTTCCTAAGGTCGGATCAGCCCATGGTGCGGGTAGGGACATCCAAACAATTAAGAAGCCACCAGGCTTAGTGGAACATGAAGAGAGACAATGTCTTAGAGACATGAATCTTACTGGAGTGAGGGGATAAATTATCGCAACTACTGGAAGAGAGGAGTATAATACAGATTTCTTAACGAAGAAATTATCTCTAATCATATTAAACCTATCCTATCGAGCTGAATAGAAAAAGGTTTTAGTCGGTAGCATGCAGGGCTAAACAAAGTTATAGCACGGACAGCGACCTCAGTGAAAAGTGTTGGTGGCGGGAGAAAGTGCTGCATAGATATGTGTTGCTGTATAGTGTTTCCTACGTGCACTGCAGTCCTATATTTTCTACAACTAAACACAACATACGAACTGATGGCCACTGGCCGGATATATAAACTAACCAGAACAATCAATACAGTGTAAAATAATCAGAAGTATATAGCTTTAGTACAGGTTAACGAACCTACTACGGTGCGGTTAGTTAAAACACCTTACAAAAAATGAGAATAACTATAAATATACACAGAAATTATAACTAGCGGTTCTAAGACCGTTACAGCACATTTTAGTCATCGCGTCCGTTTATACGGGTATGATATAATTAGAAGAATACATTTAACGGAATCATTAAAATGTTAAGTATAGTTACTTGAATAATCGGTAGTCATTCTTAAGTTTGTCTATCGTGTTACTGAAATTGATACGTCATTCTTAGTTCGACGTGAGTTGATGCATTCTCAGGAAGCCGGAAAGATCCCGCATGTTGGTTCCCCCAAGCTGCTTATGACGGGAGCGGATCGAACTCAGGACTGTAATCACAATATAGAATGTCTAACGAGTAGTCAGTAAGAGACACAATAGCACTGCTGCTGTGAAGAAAGTTCCCGTACACCGATTGTATGGATGGAAGTTGGCAACAACCTGGTCACAAGCGGGGGTTGTTAGATGCAGATGCAGATACAAAACAAAGCTTTAACGGTGCGGTATGTCGGCCAGCTCTGAAGACGTACCGGGCAAAGTTTTACTTGCTTCAGTCGAAAGTTAGAAGAACTTGCACTTTATCAGTGTGGGGACAGTTAAAAAACCACTTTTTGGCGTGGCCGGCAGATCCGGCGAGTCATCCACCAAAGAACATCGCTGCCTCTGCATCTGTAGAATCACATTTTCAGGCCGTAAAGGCCTCACAGCAAGTTCGTGTTCCGAAGTTGCTCTGGATATGTTCGTGAACAATAACTAGAAAGTTCCACAATGCTCCCGCAACTACGGGGGTTACAAAATTGCTTTTAGTGCGGGGGGGGGGGGGGCTGGAGTACTGTTGGCTACGGGAGAGAAACCGACAGAAGGCGAAGAGATCTGCGTAATGTAATGTCGTGCTGATCGTAGCTGGAACAGGTCCAACATATTCGGCCCCTGGCCGAGGATGCTCTCGATCGCTGGATCGCGTCTCCTTTTATACTACTCGTGACGTCACAGGCGCAGGCTCTAACCAATCATCGGTCGAGCAACAGCCAAGCAGCGCATACCTAATAATAACGCAGTCGAATGTTCTAGAACATTCTGGAAGTTCTGCGTCCACGTGGTTATGAAGTCACGGCAATATTTTGAAGATAATCAAAAGGGGTTTTCCGTGGATAGCCCAGCCATTTCCTAACAGATTTTGAAATGGTTTACAGATTTAAAAAGCCCGTCGCATTCTGGTCTTGATAAATGCCAGATTCGGCTTGAACAAGTAATTAAAAAAGGATTATAAGGTACCATTTCGGTACACTAAAAGCGTCATCCCATCTTGGTTGTAAACTACGTGCTCTGTTAAAATAGCATCTAAGCGTGCGCATGCGCACTATGCGCTTTAACAGATTAAAAATCTGTTTTTTACAACGTGATCTCTCCCATAGGCTCATATACGCGTATGGCTCTACCAAGGGGAGCATGTTCAGGGAACGAGTCCAGGATGGGCGGCGCGTACCCAGCTTAGCTGGTATGGTCAGCACCTGCCCGGTCGATCCCAACTACACCAACCCCTCCTAGTTTGACATCCGTGGCAAACGTTTGCACATTGCGGATCGACGCATGGACGTATGCTAGGTGGGAATTATAGACTTCCCGTGTAGGCGCGTGGCCGGAGAAGAGTAGTGACGCAATAGACGCGTATTCAAGAGACAGAGGACATAGGGGTGCCAAAGTGGAAAGGGGAGGCATACTTTTAGTTTTCTATTTTTAACCTTTAAATTATTTTTCCAGGCTTTTTCTTTTTTTTGTTTTAATATTTTGGTGCGTGTTGAAACTTTATTTAGTAACATGATCCTAAACAATAGCTCGCATGGGTGTTCTATTTGGGTGCGGATAATCATTATCTCCACAGAGAACACCCAAGCTCCACCATACCACAATTTATGTTTAATATATAATAATACAAAATATATATGTATATATAAATTTCCATGTAACATACCCTTACAGGGTATCTAGTAAATTGCTTCCGAATTACGTGTGCACCCCGGGTAAATAAAGGGGTACGCAACACGTATTACTGGTTTAAAAATGTATTTGCGACCCATTGTAGTGGGTCTGCAACGGGCCGCTCTCGCTGACCCCATAGCCATCCTAGCATCTAAGACAGGAAGAAAAATAATAAGAAAAATAGAACATAATAATAATAACTTCAAAAGCTAGTTTATCAGGCAGCCCCAGCATAGCTGAGACTGCATGACGGGATTATGACATTATTGCACTGCAGGGTGTTGTATTCTTTACGTCGTACACAACGTTCTTACAACACCGGTGTCTGCAGTGCTCATTTTCTGTGGGACACAGCTGGGCACTGAAGTGCACGGCTGTATCGGATAACTGTAGTCATCCTAGGGACGGATAACTGTAGTCATCCTAGGGACGGGATTCAATTGATCTAAAATATATAATAAAAAGAAAAGTATTGAAAAAATAAAGTAATAATTAATACGCTTCAATGAATGCACCACTGATGTTTCTGCTGTATCACAAATGATTACACCTCTGCTGCGAAATTTCCCCACTGAGGCTGGGTCCCGCGACAGATGGTGGTTGGTCGCGGTGGATGCACTATCATTGCTGAGATGCGTTCATTACCACTGGCACAGTCAGAAATGTCTGAAGTGATGGTGGCGGAAATATGAGCGTCTATAATGTCTCTCACAGTTACTGCAGGTGCCAAAATATCTGTCCGCAAGGCAGCGGTGGTGCTAGTGGTTGTCAAGGCGGGTGATGCTGTTGTCGTTGTGATCGTCGTGGTGGCTGTGATGACTGTCGTGGTGATGGAGGTGAGCTGCATCGTAGGCTGAAGCAAGGATGCGGGAGCGGATACGGTAGGAGATGACATCTTCCGAGACTTAGCATATTTCACCAGACGATTTGCGGTAAAGTTCGGCATGGGCTGAATGTCCTGCGTGTGGGTGATACGTCTCTTTCCCACATACGGTCGTTCCAGCTTGGTTCCCTTTCTGATGGCTGGGTCAGAAGGGCTAGGAGGTGGATGCTGGATAACACGAGTTGCAGTTATGCTAATTGATGCAGGCTGTGACGGTCCCGGTCCCTCGTCTATGGTAAGGTCTGGTGGAGATGGTGATTGCGGGTAACTTGGTGTCATGATGACTAGCGATATCGGCTGACTGGCTGAAATTGCTTCAGACACTATGGGTGTGGGTGTACTGGCTGTAGTTTGATGGCTGATTACTGATGCGGGTACTGCCGGACTGGATTCTGCAGAGGACTTTCGCTTCTTACTCCGCTTCAGGAACGGTGTAGATGTAGTGACTGGTAGTGGCATAGCACTCCCCGACGTGGCTGCGGGTAGGATTTCACGTCTTGCTGCCAGTACGTTGCTCATGGTAGCTACGGGAGGACGATGACTAACAGGATTTCTACAGGTGGTGTTCTTCGTGCCGGCCATCTTCTCGGTCGGGCGAACTTTGACTGGAAACCGAGACTCAAAACGCGTGGCTAAAATGGTACGATCCTCGTTTTCGTCCCCGGGAACTAATGTCACTTCTAACACACGGTAATGATGACGGAGCGCATAGGTCACTCCGTAGCGAGTAGCGGTGTAGAGATACTGACATATCACGCAGATGGCTGACTGGAGGAGATGATCCTTGTTAACATGAGGTGTGCAGTCGGATTTTCTCGTAAAAGTTCTGGTACAGGGTTTTCCGCTAGCTAATAATGAGCTGCACGGGAATCATTTTGGAACTGGTACCGATTCTTCTTCAGACGAATCCGGCAACGCTAAATCTTCGAGGAGTGACATCTCGTTCCCACATGGTAGGTGGCTGCGGGAACCTTACTCAAAACCTAATGCCCTATCTCTTCATTTTGTTTTAACTTTTCCGGCCGCGTATAATAATGAACTAATAATAAAAACAGCAGAATTTGGTTTTCGACACGAAAGAAGCCTAATGCTATCTGTTCTTCCCTGGTGTCGAGTTTTGATGGGAAGACAAAGTTTCAGAGCGCGCTTCCTCCTTGTATACTATTTGGTGGCGTCACAGGCGGCATATGACCACACCTGGAAGTTTTAACAGGCGATTCGGTCAGCCCTATGCGGAAAGTTTATCTTTCTCACTCTAGACGTCTAGGGATTAATTCTTCCCATATAAAAGGGAGTACTTTTAATTATAGGAGAAATGGCTCGTTAACTTTGTCTTAATTTAGCATATTTAACAGCCTCCGATCAACATAAAAACGTTGAACTACTTTTTCTTTGAGGAGCCTCACCTTTTAATAAGCGTGAGGCGGTTTTTCCAGATTGGATGCTTATAAACTTGCCTGTTTTAATTTTAGGCTGGAGCGCCCGAAGGGGTGTGTGGGGAGCCTGGTGACGTCAGCGGCTTTCACCCTGACTCGCCCTCCCCACTCCTCCATCACGCCGTGGTAGTCGCGTCCTTGGGCGGCTCTTGTGTTTGAAGCGTTTGATCCAATTTACTGGAAATAGTAGTAAATGTCACGTGGCTTCTAAAAGCGCATGGTTGGTCGAAAACATATGTGCTGTTTATGGCAATGGCCAAAATACTGTTGCTGAGGTGTAGTCTGTTGTAGATGCGAGATATGGAAAGATATATATGTTATGTCATGAATTTGTATAATATAATGTCCCTTATTTGCGCGAGCTCTTAAACATGCGTCTTGGTATATGTCTGTAATAGGTAGTTCTCAGCCCGTGTTGATTATGGACTGGAACGCAGAGAAGAGAATTTTTGAAATTCTCCTTGTAATTATGCTGTTAGATTTTTGATGCCGCTTTCCTGGCCCGTGCACTAATGATTTGTACCAGGGTAGAGCAGTTGTGTTCTTAATCAAAAATATAACAGTAAAATTGTAAGTAATTTGATGTGTGGTTTAAACAGATCTATTCAGGCGGTAGATCAATGTTACTAATACCGACAATATAGCTGCGTTTTCCGAGCGGGAGGGCTGCCAAGCATTCGCCTAAATGGGTAGAACTAGCTCCGTCCCGGCCTAGACCAGACACATTAATACCACTTAATAATGGTTAAATTACAGTACAACTCGGAGGTGGGTGCCAGAGTATTACAATTTGCAATGCCGTCGTTTGGAGATTGTGAACACAGTCAATCTGAGTGTCTATGTTTCTGACATGTTGGTGATTTGAATCTGATACGCGCGGCTGGTTATCTGTGGATGATACTTGCGCTGTGCTGTTGGTGACGTTTTTATGGCCGCGAGGCGCGGGAATAGGGCGGAGAGGCGGCGTCATTGTCAACGTTATCGAAACTTGAGGGTATTTCACCCTGTAATGGCCAAGCCCGTGGGCGGGACAGTTACTTTAGAGCGCAGATGACCTGTCGGATGCTGTCGTAACTTTGATCATTCCATTATCGAATTCAACATTTCGGTAGTAAAATACTTGTGACTGACGACAATACGGGCATCTTGCTTTCTTAATAATATTGACTGTTATTACGTGTAGATGATGTATGTAGATTTTGGCTGTTTCTGTACAACGTCGGGTAAAAGGGAGGGGGAGGAGCGTTGGACAAACGTTACTCCCGTGACGCGTACTGTAGATGGCTGTAGTGCATTCCTTATATCCATATGATCAGTCTCCTGTGACTGGATAAGAAGGTATGTGCGGGAGATTTGTTGGTTGCGTTCTGTTGATGATAATGTTGTTGTCGGGATGTCCGGGCTGCTGTATGATGCCGATGTTATAAGTGAAGTGGGCGTATTCCAGTTTTCCATGCTGGTGAACGCCGAGTCTGTTGTTATAGCGGGAGGTGGGGGTTTGCGGGAGATATTATTTCTTCTGCATCTTTTTTTGCGGGTGGAACTGTTGCAGGAATGTTTGTGTCTCTACCGGGAATTAATTAATACCGGTAGGTGCTGCTAAATGATGTTGTTGCCGTGTTCAATGGCTCTGTTATGCTGAGTATAACCGAGTAGGTATGTAATGTATGCGCATTAACGACTTGGCCTATCCAGTCTTGAGGGCAGGTGTGCTTTGTACGTGATGAGGTTCTGTCTGTGATGTGATGTCCTGACTGCTCACAGGGGAGTATGGTAGGCCGAATGGATGGGGTGGCCTTTCGGATAGGGAGATGTGGTCATCTCCTATTACACGATGGTTGGTGTCCTGTCGTAGTTTTTAGACACCGGGAGAATTCGAGCCGAGAGTCTGCTGAACAGGCTGCTTCCCTTCCCACTGCAGGGGGTAATGTTGGTCGGTGTAGTGCGGGATGGCACCTCCTCTGTTGCAGCAGTCTCTCTCATATCTGAAGATTGACGGTCAACAGACGATGAGTGGAGTGTGAAATGGACTGCCGGTGATGTCCGAACCTGGTGCATAGATGAGGGAGGCGAATTGGAGTGATGGCTGTGGTGGGACTTTTGGAGAGGGTGTCCCTTGGGAGGGGTGTGGTTTCGCCTTCTTGGGAGTTGGTCGGGTACAACTTGTTGTACAGTGTTGCGGTTCTAGACACGCCAAGGCTTCATCCAGCCTCTTCACTTCCATGCTATTCACCATGTGTTCCACCCCACGGGAAGTATGGCTTGGGTCACCCTCAGCCTCCGATTGTGGAAACTATATGATGGGGGGTGGGGCATAGCATGAAGTGGGTGGGAACGGGAAGAAATCTGAGGAACAACCTTTCCATCCAGTCCCTTGGACAAAACAAACACAAAGTTCTTCAGATACGACTTCCCAGATCGAGTAGACCTGTGCTGAGGAGGGAGAGGGCGAGTACGTATCTCGTCATCGTTGTCAGTGTTAGCCACCTGTTCATCCACATTCTGGCTTGGTAGAAGTGGGGCTGAACTGGCACCACGGTGCGCTGCGCTAACCGTCGGAATACTAATTTCCATAGAAATATCTGTCTGGGTACCGGTGTCACGAGAAACGCCCAGTCCGAGCTCTGGTGCTGGGTCGTAACTGACACACAGTTTAAGTCGATCGAAATGGATGACTGAGGTCAGGCCATCTGAAGCACGGATACGGTAGGTCACGTCCGACGTCTTACCTACTACCACATAGGGGTCTTTCCACTGGTAACTCAGTTTACTTGGCACGTTTGCATATCGTCATGAATCGAACCATCCTTCCTGCTTCATATGGATCTCCATGCACCCTCCGGTCGTACCATGTCTTTTGCCGCCGGTGTGCAGTGGATAATGTTTCTCTCACTAAATCATGGGCTTGTTCTATCCTTTGCCGCAAGATAGAAAGATGGTGAATTTTTCTCTCCTGGTATCCGAGGCATGGCCAGATCCTGGGGTAAGGCTAATTCACGGCCTAACATTAACCGAGCAGGGGTATAACCCATGGTGGAATGTACTGAAGTGTGGTAAGCCATGAGTACATACGGGAACCATACGTCCCAATCTCTACAATCAAGGCGTGTTTCCTTGTTAAGCATCTCCGCGAGAGTTCTGTTGATTCTCTCTACCATCCCGTCACTCTGGGGATGGTATATGAGTCGTCCTTGTTTTGACGATATGGAGCAATTTGCAGAGCTCTGATATGAGCCGGCTCTCAAAATTACTTCCTTGATTGGAGTGCAACTCATGGGGCACACAAAAACGGCAGAACACATTGCCAGCCAAGACCTCCACCACGGTGGATGCCTCTTGGTCCTGCAAAGCAAATGCTTCTACCCACTTCATAAAGTAATCTTGTAATACGAGGATGTCCTTATTTCCGTCATCCGTCGTATTCAAGGGTCCGAGCACATCGATAGCCACTCGCTCCCATGGTGCACCAACAATCTTAATTTGAGATGGTTCAATGTGGCGTTGGCCAACAGCGCATCTTTGGCATGGGATACATTTGGCAACCCATGCCTCGACACTATCGCCAATCCCGATCCAGTGGAATCCCAATTTGATACAGGCAACAGTCCTTTCCACGGCCAGATGCCCGGCGTTATCATGCAGTTGTTTTAATATAACATCACGATAACTTTCCATGACTACCAGATGGTCATTGATGTACAGAATGTTAGTTATTAATCGACATTCTTCGAACCATTGGTAATAATATTTTGCCGCGCTGGAAAGTGGTGTTACCGATTCCTTGGGAGGACGTACACCCTCCTGGATCCACGTGTATATATTTCATGTATGTGCCTCTGTTGTTTGGTGGTGTGTGATTTTCACCAGATTCCACTCTGCCCACCTCAATTCGGGGAACTCAAGAGATGGCTATTTTGACTTGTCACGGTGGCGGCGTCTTCGTGTGCAGTTTCTGCACCGATTCTGCTGAGGGCGTCGGCATTCCCATGCAATTTGCCGGGACAGTGAACAACATTGAAGTTATAGGCCTGCAGGGATTCCTGCCATCTCGCTACCTGGCCCTCCAGATTTTTCGGGTTCCAGAGCCAGCGTAATGAGACATGGTCTGTACGGAGTGTAAAGTGGCGCCCGTACAGAAAGTGTGTATCGTACTTGGCAAAGTGTACCGCTGCTAACAGTTCTCACTTAGTGGTCGTGTATCTTCTTTCCGCTTTATTCAGAGTATGTGAACCATAACCCAATACCTGCTCCATTTCATCTTCTGTGAACTGAGATAGAACTGCGCCTGTGGCGTAAGCTAACACGTCAAGAGTCAAGCGTTCCTTCAATGCCCAGAAGTAGCCTTCAGACTCACTCGTCCACTGAAATGGTCGAACTTTTTCGCTGATCTTGGAAAGGGGTGACGCAATCTCGCTGAAAGGTCGGATGTAACGGCGATAGTACTGGCATAAGCCAAGAAAATTTCGTGTTTCCGTAACTGAAGAGGGCTGTGGCCACTCTGCTACTGCCTTTGTTTTTGACGGCTGAGAAGCCACTCCATCACCGGATATTACATGTCCCAGGAACTCGACGCTCTGTCTAAAAAGTTGACATTTCTTAGGTTTGAGTTTTAAATTGGCCGTGCGGATGCTAATTAGTATTAGAGGCCAATTTCCTAATACTATACACCCTGTGACCTGCCCGGTATTTCCAATTGTGGCCATAGAGACCACCTAGTAGTCTACCAGGACGCAGATGAGGCATAGGTGCCATTCCCATATATGCGTATGAGATTAAGGACTATGCCTATAAGAAGTTATAATCAAGGGGTAGGACAGCTAGTCCTACTGAGACTCCTGCTCATCAAAACATGATCGAGAACAAAGTCCATGGGACACTAGTCTAACATGAGATCGAGAGCCATGCCCAAGTAACATGATTGAGGAACATAGTCTACGATCTTTCATGTGATGCCCCTCTCATGCATATACCCTCTCGCTTCCCAAAGAATCACTTTTCATGACCTATGATCACGGGAGCCATGGCTCGCAATACGAATGCTTACCATGGCCTGACTGTACATTAAGCCATCTTGACCTGATTGTAGAAGCATAGACTGGCATAGGTCTATGGACGGGAGGCTGAATATTGTGAAGATTACGCGGACATTCTTCCCGAGGTGAGGACTGATATTCCTCATATGGCGGTGGCGCAGTCAGCTGATGGTTGTGATGTGTGGCGTGACTCATGTACTGGCGAAAAGGTGGTGCCGATTCCTCCTGATAATGCTGTGGTGTTCACCTTGGGTATAGTGTTGCACTAGAAGGGGCCGGTGCAGGATGTTGTCTGTAATGTGGATTGTCACCCAGCCATATGGTCTCCGTAGATGACACAGGTGAACGATAGTAGTCTGAAGGATTATTTACATGCCCATAATCGGGTCTTTGTCGGTGTCATCCACGATTCGGCCCTGATGGTGGTGGCCTGTCGCAGATGTCCGATATAGTTCTAAACTCTGTTCCCGCCTGTGAGGCATCCTGAAAGGTGCCGT
Organism: Chaetoderma sp. LZ-2023a; assembly: GCA_034401795.1. Lineage (NCBI taxonomy): Eukaryota > Metazoa > Mollusca > Caudofoveata > Chaetodermatida > Chaetodermatidae > Chaetoderma > Chaetoderma sp. LZ-2023a. The sequence continues at coordinate 15,406,319 of CM067364.1, forward strand.
CACTACTGCCAGGTGAAAACAGATTATATTGTGGGGTTGTTGATCCTGCAGGAGAATTTCTGGCATAGTCGGTGAGCATGTGAGCTGTGAATCCATCGTATGACGCTACCTCCAGGTCGAGGGAGTCGTCACTGAATGGAGATGGTATAGAACTGAGCTCACTATACGGTGTGGGCGTGAGTTTGCTGCGTGTTAACAAAGATGTTCTTCGAGCCCCACATCAGGCGCCACTGGAAGCTTGCGGCGTAGTGTCAGGCCGTTCCGGTGTATGATGTCAACTCGCCATGCCACAAGTGCATGACGAATGATGATGCTGGTCAGCTTCCAGTCTCGGAGTTACGGATCCTGTACGATACTGCCCTATGGGTAACAAACTCCGGCTCCTAAGGCCGGTGGAACTCAATCGTTCCGGTGGGGCCATGCGAGCATTCTTGTGAACATTAAATACAATGGTCTCATCCCAAGAGTTTGTGTTACCAGTATGCATGTCTTTAGCAATTTCGTGATCTATGGACGTACACGATTTGATTTGGTGACCTAATTAAAATAAGTCGATACAATAATTTTACCTAAATAGACTGTCGAGTATGCTAGATAAAAATGAGGAGCATACGAAAATACAAGACATAGAGACAGCCAGATGAACTTTTAAACGTGGACCTTCCGGAGGTACCACACAGACTCGTAGGTCCACAGAGGTATCCCCGCAAGGGATGCTCCCGTACACGAGACTTAGCTAATTAACTTAGTATAAGCTATTATACCTCTAAGCTGGAAGGAAAGAAAATTATCTCTGTGGTGACGAAAAATCATGGGCCTCATGCGGGCACTACTCCTAGTGCTAGTTTGGGTGAGAAGTATTATCCTCGCATGGGCTGTCATCGCTGAATCCTTGCGAGAGGCAAGTGCCTCGCACGTGCCTCCGACATGGGAAGGTGTCGCACTGCTTAAAGCGGGAGAAGAGTAGCAGGCAAAAAAAAATGGGCCAACTAATATTTAACCTAAATGTTGAAAAGAAAAGACCATACCTAGTGAGATTATGACTATAGGGTTGTGTGCTATTTTACGTGAAGACGGGACGAACGATTCCCGAAGGATTCCCATGTCACCATCTTATGTAATTCTTAGTATGCTGGTTTAGTAGTTGCCACTTTATTTATGCGGGCCTTCTTATGCTTAACTCGTTTTTAGTTTTTAGCGACAATAACTATTTTAGTCCGCAAATGGCGGGTGGCTACCTAGTGGTTAGATACGGCTGTCAATGAGAACGGAGGCCCTAAGACATCAATCCTGAAGACAGCGTTCATACATGTTACTTAGTAAGATCGCCGAACTGGATAAGAATCCGGGCATCTCGCTCCGTAACCACATAAAACGTTACAAGACACTGGTTACTTTTCACAGAAGCAGTTTAGGCAACTGATCTATCGTTATGGTGGGTGTAAGAGGGGCGAATACCCACCGTAAATGTCCTTCCCGTGTGGGCATGGCAGATCTAAATATCGTGCCCAGACATTCTTACAGAATTCGGTGGGGATGCGCATCTCGCCCGTCACCTGGACCTATGGAACTAATCGTTTAACCTGCCGTTAGGTTTAAATACAAGTTGCCCAGTTTTGCACTGCAGTGCAGGAGGATTGTTCAGCAAATAAAAGAAAAATAATAATTAACATATGTTTGCGCAGTGCTGTCCTAAATTGGCAGAAGTGCTAACTACTATGTATCTGAAGATACGGAGGGAATGTATGGGATACCACACCTTGGCCAGCACCGCTCGGAAACCCCAACAGTTTCCCAGTGTCGGATCAGCCATAGTGCGGATAGGGATATCCAAACAATTAAGAAGCCACAAGGCTTTGTGGAACATGAAGAGTGACAATGTCTTAGAGATATGAATCTTACCGGAGTGCGGGGATAAGTTATCGCAACTACCAGAAGAGAGGAGTATTCTACAGATTTCTTAACGAAGAAATTGTCTCTAATCATATTAAACCTATCTTATCAAGCTGAATAGAAAAGGTTTTAGTTGGTAGCATGCCGGGCTACACAAAGTTATAGCACGGACAGCGACCTCAGTGAAAAATTGCTGGTGGCAGGAGAAAGTGCTGCATATATAAGTGTTGCTGTATAGTGTATCCTACGTGCACTGCAGTCCTATATTTTCTACAACTAAAAAAATATACGAACTGATGGCCACTGGCCACATATATATATTTGTGACCGGGTTGTAGTCAACTTCCATCCATACCATCGGTGTATGGGACCTTTCTTCACAGCAGCAATGCTATTGTATCTCTTACTGACTACTCGTTAGACATTCTGTATTGTGATTACAGTCCTGAGTTCGATCCGCTCCCGTCATAAGCAGCTTGCGGGAATCCTGTTTGCGGGAACCAACCTGCGGGAACCTTCCACTCTCTGAATATAAATTTCTAGAAATCCATACAGGTAATCTGTTGAATATTTTGAAACGAATTTAACTGGGCGCTGTGGCTGCCAATGCCAGTAACATCGGCCAGTAAAATTAGTTTCAAAATATTGACCAGTATGTTTATTAAGTAGTAAAAACAGAATTCGTACAACGTGACGGACTATTATGCGTTTATGACTGGTTAATCTCGCCAATCATGACGTCATTGATTATGACGTTAGACTATATGTAACGTTCTTGATTATGACGTCATACGAGTGATCGACAAACTGGATTCATCTATTATGGCACATGTGTGTTGATGGCACAATACGTAGTATCGTTTCTAGCTTCGTCATAAACATTCAAATGGCCATCAAGTATACGAATTGTACATATTTAATATTTAATAAACATTCTGATGACAATTTTGACACTTCTTTGTTTGGGCGCAGTTGCTGACATAGAGAATTAATTTCAAAATATTCAACGAGTCTGCTAATTCAGGATTCGGAGTATGAGAATTGTTTCCTCCAAACTAAGTGGACGGAGCTTGGCTAAAAATGGGCGTGGCATAGTTAGAAATGGATCTCTCTAATCATAACTAAATCACATTTCCAGTTTATCCATCCGACATATGCCGCCATAATCAAATACGTGGCGTGTAGGCTGACATCATAATCATGACGTCATGAATGATTCACAATAGTCCGTCTTTAACGCTTAATAGTCCATCAGGTTGTACGAATTGTATGTCTTTGCTATTTAATAAACACGATGTTGAATATTTTGAAACTAATTTGACTGGGCGCTGTTGCTGCCATAGGCAGCAACAGCGCCCGGTCGAATTAGTTTCAAAATATGAAACAGCTTACCTGTAAAGTGTTCTGGAAATTGATAATTAGGGAGTTCATGGATCGATCGATTCCAACACGAGTGTGGAACAGTAGTTATCCATTATTTAACACTATTTCCTAATGTATGTATGGCTACTACAGTATGTGTCTGTAGTAGTAGAAACTTCCTACAGCTGCAACCAGACCATCATCGGTTTTGTCCGCTGTGTCGTGTCCTCAGTCAAAATCTGTAGCTTCCTCAGGTTCATTCCTGATTTGGGTGTACCGAGTCCTGCTTTTTGACGTCACCTATTAGCATGGTTAACAGATTTATGCAATGACGCCATTCATCTGCCTATATATTTGCTGATGCCCAGTAGGGCGAATTCCGAATCTCAATGTGCTGTTGTGTCTTCTTGCATCTTAGCAGAAGGCCTAACATTGGCCATCTTTGCTGGGTAGCCTTTACGGACAGTGGTGAAGTATTGCACATCTTGTATTGTGCGTTATTGGAAATTAAAGCTGTTTGGTCGTCGGTGTCCAGTTATGGTGCGTAGGTGTTTGCGGTGATAGTCATCAAGTTTGTCTAGACCTGCCGTTGGAGCTGCCCAGCTGTTACAGGTATACAGCATCAAGGAAACGCAGGTTACGCTGTATAAAGGTAGTTTTTTTTGTCAAGGGCATCTTTGATCAACGAATCTATAGCCCTCAGAAGGACTGAAAAGCTATGTTCTCCACGACGCAGCGTGCAGTGAGCACATAATTTTACTTTTCCTCCATGATTCGCCGCCACAAAGTGGATTGTCATATTCTATAGTTTCATGCTATGTTGATAGGTGCATGTGGGTGAGCTCTGTTTGGATTCTCAATTTTAGTTTGGATTCATTCATACAGAGATTCTCAATTTTTAGTTCGCTTGCAGCTGTTTTGAGAACTTTGCCATGGGGTTTCTTTTCCTCATCTATGAAGTCCACGTTGCCAGCATATTCCATGTCCAGTGGCATACTCAGTATGAACACTCGGGTTTTGACCTTGTGGAATTTTCCCGCACAGATTTGAATGCAGCAGCGAGGTAACAAGTGCAAACCACAGGGGATAGAACATCTCCCTATGGGGAGCTGATTTGTGTCTCAAACTCTACAGACTTCACTGACTTGACTCGGTCTCTCAGCTTGGTGTCTGCAAGTTGGAGTAAGACTAGTCGTAGCTCATCTGCATTACAACTGGCCAGCATAGTACATCTAAGATATTTTACCGTGTAATTGTGTTGAAAGCTAAATACCCATTTTGTGGAATTTCCAGCGTTTGGCCATGACTACTGATACGAGCATGCGTTGAACCATTCAATGTCTGCACAGCTGCGTCCACGTTTAAAGCCATTGATATGATCCGGTGAAGTTATCGATCCTGTCCCGGATGCGGCATAGAGCAACATTGGAGATGTTTTTCCCGTATGGTTTTGAGGAGAACAACGGGATGTATGGCTTTTGGAGGGGCGTAGCGGTGGGGTGGGTGAATGGGCGGGCAGGGGGCTTCTTGGGCTGGGGTAGCGCGATAAGGGTACATTGGTCTACATCATCGATGGGAAGTTGATGCATAAACGTTGAATTGATTAGGAGCATAATCAGGTTTGAGATAATGTCACTTACGTATTCGAATAGTTCATTGCCCGTGCCATCAGGTCCGGATGCGCTTTGATCTGTCATGGCTTTGAGTGTCTTCTCAACCTCCATTGTTTTAAGTCGTGTTGGTAATGGCCTAGAGTCTCGAGAGAACGGGTGCAAGTGTTCAACATCGTCGGCAGTGAACCGTTCCTTGAACACTTCTGGAATGGCCTCGGCTTTGCCCTTGTCAGTCACGATAATGTGTCCTGCAGAGTTGTCTGCAGCGAGTGGTGGTGTGTTGACCGTAACTCTCCGGTATCGGGCTACCCGAAACATTTTGTGGCAGTCATCCATGGCAGTGATTTCAACAGCTAGTGAGTCTGTTTGTTGAATAGCAAGATGCTGTAAGTGTTTGCTCATGGTGCGCAGAACATTATTATGTTCCTTACGTTATTTGGTGCGGTGCTCACTTTGGCCACTTTTAACATGCACAGCTGTACTGCTTTCGCTCTGCTGATAGTTTTGCTACTACAGGGTCTTCATTATACCTAGTTCAGCTCCTATGGTACGGGTAGCTGATGATTCTATACATTTCCGTTTTTTGGTTAGGGCTTCGCTTGGATCGGCGCTGACGTCGATGTTAACTACTTACTCCCCGAGGCCTTTTTGTATGACTTCTGAGTGTCATTGTCGCTGATGAGCTTGGGTAGGTTTTGGTTAATCTAGCCTCTGTCCTGGTATGGCGTATACACATTAGGTAAATATGGTTCATCTGAAGGTATATAACGACAAGCTGATTTTAGTCCGATTACGAAGCCTAAATCCTGGCATTTGGCCTGTTTTTGCTCTATGAGTACTAACTTATTGCCTGTCTGAAGTTGCTGCTCTGATTGAGTAGCGGCTTTAGTCTCTTAAATACATTTAATATCGACGTTATGTTGTTTGCAGTCTGTACTTAACGTGTGCCTCTTTGGTGTTGCAGTCAGACCACGTACATTCCACGTAACTAGAGCAAGCTCCTGGGAAGATCACGTCGTTTGAGAATGTCAAACGCAGTCTCCAGTTTGAAGAAGGTTAGACATAATCAGAGTTGTCTTTGTATACGGATGTGAGCTCGCAAACCTTCATGACCTAGTTTCCCAACAATGTTGGTACTTACGGAGGAGCCCGACGTGGAGGTGTCATCTTTCTCCTTTAGCTTGCCTACTAACAATTATGTAATCAAATAGCCGCATATTATAAGTACATTTTTCTTTATTTGAACCACATGATACGATAAACATCCGGATAATAATAATTTCGCTTGAAATATTCGTCCGCAACAAAGCATGGTCAAACTGAGCTGGCATGTGATGCATCAATTTATATACGCGAGGGTAGCTACAGGAATTTTCGAGTAAACTGATCACAAGCATCTGTGTGTTCATCTTTTGAGCATGTGCATTGTCGCGGTCATCCCTGGCCTGACTTGGCCAACGGACAGGTGGACGAATATGGAGCTTCCATCTGGCTAAGTAGATTCATATTGCTTTACCCGGCCATATGTCGCTGTCCATGCATGCATTGTGCACTAAAGACATTCCTAGCTGGATATTATATAATCATCACGATCCTTGTCCCTTTCAGACGAAAAACCAATTCTGTTTAAAGCAAACACTTCAAGCGAGACAACTCTACAGTGTTTTTGGCGTATCAAGAAGAATAACATCCCTTCGGAGCACCTTAAGGGCATACAACGGCAAAATTTAATTTTCGTAACTAGAGTGCACGACTTAATGACTGAAAATGTAATATTGTGTTTTTGCATGCCCCTTAACGGGGTGGACCGTGGGGTGAAGTGGGGTGGGGGCGGTGAGGTGGAGGAGGATGGCGGTGGCTTAGGACTGGTGTGCCGATTGCGTAATGTTGATTCTAGGAGTGTAAAATGTATTGAGTATGTATCTGAATGGAGTGGGTGGGTTGGGTGGATTGGTTTGAAAAGTATGCGGATGGGTACAATCCACGTACGCGTGTTTCATAAGTGGAATGACTGTTATGTATGAATGTTTATTTAGCTCAGTTTAAGGTATTTATCTCAAAAGCTATAACTAACATGTCAATTTTAATTGGCAGCCTCTTTGTTTAGCTGATATAGGTGTGCGTACGTACGTGCGTGCGTGCGTGCGTGCGAGCGCGCATGCGTGCGTGCGCGTGCGGGTCTGTAACATATCTTCGAAATCGTAATACAATAATAATTGCCGATAGCTAGTTAATTAGTGTTAATATTGCCAAGGGCATGGATTCTTGGCATCATATCTCTCTCTCTCTCTCTCTCTCTCTCTCTCTCTCTCTCTCTCTCTCTCTCTCTCT
>CM067364.1:15418517-15578517 GCA_034401795.1 Chaetoderma sp. LZ-2023a
CCGGGTGGTCATAAGACCGACCGTTTTAATGTACCACAATCACTTTGCTACAAAATATATATATATATAGCATAGCAAATGCGTCGTATTAACCCTTTCATGACGAAGTTGGCCCAAACCGGTCTCTGCAGTGGTCTTAAAGAATGCCCATTTTCACCCATGTCGAGAACATTTTTGAGAATTTACGACTGAAATTACCGAGCCAGTCATTCCAGCGGTAAATTTCCAAACTATAGTCTTCTAATGTGGTGCAAATAGACGATCAATAAGCATATGTTGATTTTCCTGACGAAATGTCGCCATTACAGGGTTACATGACCACATTTCTTCTGTTACAACTGTTTGCTAGTGGATATCGACCGTTTTAGACAGTATGCTACCAGACCTAAGGGAGGTAACTGTAACACAGCAATTAGTGTAAGGGAGATCAATGCGACTAATTTCCCTTTATAAAATATCCATCAAATATACTGGCAACATAGATTTAGTTACCCTCACTATAGGGCTAGTTGTCACGACCGCCGGTGGCCCGAAATCAGTAAATCGTAGTTGCGCATCAACTGGTATTCGCTGACTGGCTGACGCAGACGATCTGCTGCATATAGAGTCTCCAAAAATGACTAAATTCTCTTTTGGTAATTTGAAAAGGAATTGAACAGACGCAAATTTACATATTTTTATCCGAAATAAAATTGTATTGGCTATAATAATCTGACACTTTATTCGACTACGCAATATAATTAGTAACAAAAACATACTATTTTGGAGACTAAACATCCGGCCAGAAAATACTGAACTCTGAAATGCCGCTTTTGACAGGGTCCTGCGTGATCTAACGGGTAAATACTATATCTATGGATGGAACGTAATAGTAGGCCTTGTCATTTCGGAAAATATCAGTTATATCGGCTAGCGTTCCAATTGGACTGCCTCTTGTCCCGGAATTATTACGTCACTTAGGCCATGTCCTCGCTGGAGAGTTAATCAGGAATAAAGCCATACCTCAGTATTGCGTTATGCCGGTTAATGCCGTGTTCTCACTAGAGACTTAACCGGCTTAACGCAATACTGAGGTATGGCGTTATTCCCTAGTAACTCTCCAGTGAGAACACGGCCTTAATCCCATACAATCGGCGGTTTATTGCTTCTAGAGCTGCGCGATATGCGGTCTCACATCGTAAACCGACTCAATATGGTGGCGGTGTGCAAACCGTCGTAATCATGCTCAAATCGAAAAACCGAGTTTTCGGTTTAGCTAATACTGATTAATCTATTTTTTAAATTACAGATATTGCTGCTAAGTTGGCCTCTGTAGAGGTTTTGAGAACTGTCAATTTGACTATGGATAAACATGTTAGTTACATCTGCAAAGTCTGCTATTTTCAATTGCGCAATATCGGCAGCATCAGGCGCTATATCACAAAAGAGGCCGCGATCATGCTAGTACGAGCATTGATAACGTCGCGCCTGGATTATTGTAATAGCCTCCTGATTGGCGCCTCAAAAGAACTTATTCAGCGACTTCAGGTGGTCCAGAACACTGCAGCGAGAATCATATCCCTGTGTGCCAAGCGAGAACACATTACTCCGGTCCTACATGATTTGCACTGGCTCCCCATTGTGCAAAGAATAACTTTTAAGACACTATGTCTGACATACCAATGTGTATCTGGCACAGCACCAGCCTATCTCTCTGACCTTGTACAACCTTACATTCCTGGTCGCTCTCTCAGATCTGCAAATCTAAATCTACTAAAAGTACCTAAGGTCAACTCTAAAACATATGGCCATAAAACTTTCTCTTTCACTGCAGCTACCGAATGGAATAACTTACCAAATGAAATTAGAAACTCATCAACTTTAGAAATCTTTAAATCCAATCTTAAATTCTATTTATTTCAAATAGCATATCCATAGAATACTTATGCGCGTTAGCGCTTAGAGCATGCAGTTGCATGGATTAAGCGCTCTAAAAATGTACTATTATTATTATTATAGCTAAAGAAGTATATTTCTTGACACTGTACGACTGGAATTAATGCCTCGATAATGAAACCAGACACTCTAGGGGTAACTTTTAAAATAATAATCATCCTTTTTATGCAAATTACATAAACAATCATAAGTAGTATTGACCAAATGTGTCCAGTAAAGGGTTAAAACTCAGACCCATTTGAACAGTCAACATTTCAGTTATTTTCTATTCCTACTAAATTGCTTGTGATGCACTCTGTGTGTGAAATATTTCCAATATTTTGAAACTATTGTGACTACAAGATGCTGCTGTTGTCTGTAGCACCAACTCCCAGTCTAATTAGTTTCGAAATATTTAACATGCACGATAACATTTATAAAATTGTAAATGATTGACTTTCTATTGGTTTTTCGTATGTAGCGTTAACATAATCTAATTGGGTACACAAAGATGCTTCTACTTAATTCGTGTGCGTATGATCGGCGCTTGTTTGGCGTCTCGTGCTGCATGCATAATTATCACAATTATCACAATTCCGTTAAAATCACATGATTACCTTTATCTAAGACCTTCTTCTCATTGCCTAATCCTGTTTGACTATCCCGTATACTATGTAGGTTAATATATAGCCGATATTATGGTTTGCATTCACACCTCTGGAAGATAGTCCAGGACTGGGCGGTGTTGCTACCTGGTGGGCAGAGAGATGATCGTAGCTCTACCTGGCAGGCAGTGAGAGAAAATGCTGACGTTAACGCTTCCCGGCAGATTTTGACGAAATAGGCTGCGTTCACATAGAGAAACAATAGCGATATATCGGAAGATAAACCGCCGATTTTTGGGATTAAATTTCGAAATAAATAACGTATTTATTCCGGTACAAGAGACAGTTCATTGAGAACGCTAGCCGATATACCTGCTATTTACCGAAATAGTGGCTGTATGAGAACACGGACTAAGCTTATGCTAATCTAAACAGGTAGCTCAGATAACATATAGACGCTGGGTCAACATTGGCAACAGGTTGGCAGATCGCAGTTGGCATTACACCGTTGGTCCAACGTTGGCTGTATCACTTGTTTGCCAACGTTGGGCCAACGTTGAGACAACGTTGGGCCAACATAGGAAATTTCACAAATCAAAGAAAATCAACATAATAATCACATTTTAGTCTTTCAATTGTTAACTTATGATTTCTGGTGTGCTATTTTAAATATCTTCATGGAGTTATGCCCGTTGGCTCAACGTTGACCCAATAACGTATTGCATAAGCTGGGCCAAAGCTGGGCCGATGAGTAAAATTACGTTGGCCCAACGTAGTGGTAAGCATTGGGCCAACGTTGGGCCAACGCTTACTTGCTATCAGGGAGTCCACATCGCGAGTTCCAAGGGATCTTTAAATTGTAGCAATTCGGATACAATATAAACATGTTTATTAGCGCTGTATTGTATCACAACAAAGCTAAGTAATCCGCGTCATGTTTAGATAAGTCTAAGTGAGTAGCTAAGATCACAAGTTAAGGACCACCTTGACCAGTTGTGTCAGTTTTCCTTATATCAAGTTAATAACGTATGCTCTATTCATACCCACCCCTTATAACGGGACGACATCATCATTACTGGGGTGTGTAAATGATATGATTCGATGACCGCGTGTCACCAGAATGTTAAAATGGGAGTAATTGATTGAAAGATGTTGCTGTTCCGTGACAACAACACTTTTCAACAAGCAATCTAACAATAATAACATATTATGTAACTGATTAACAACAGTTAAGGTATATATCCCGTTGCTCGACACGTGATGATTAAACACGCAATAAATCTCGCGCATTAGAATTAATCGAGTGTAAATGGAACGCAAATTATCGTTAGTCGGTAAGAGACTAGCTTTTAACAATTACAGGCATAATCAGAAGTTATTGTTTTGATTGGCGTTTACCGAGTCCCTGGTTTCATGCCCCATTCGCTCTTGTTTGTATTTCAGTCTATTACTTCTTCCCCAGTTTTATCATGGTGCCCATTTATACTCCTGGTATAGAGAGAGAGAGAGAGAGAGAGAGAGAGGGGGGAGAGAGGGAGAGGGAGAGGGAGAGAGAGAGGGAGAGAGAGAGGGAGAGAGAGGGAGAGAGAGGGGGGGGGGGGGGAGAGGCAGAGGCAGTGAGGAGTGAAGTAGACTGTCTATGTTTCCACCAGTTGCTTGTCCGCCACTTCATCGCCTGACAGTCGAGTGGGATTTGAACCTCGCCCGCCAGATTGCCAGTCGATCACGCTAACACCACCGCGTGTATTTTGGGTCAATAATTCCAGAGGACAACGTACATAGATTTGCTACATGCTTATCTAAAGAATATTACATACAATAATTGTACACACTCATCCATGACCACCAACCCCCACCCCAACCCGCCCCCCCCCCCCTTAAAACCGATATACGGTTCAAACCGGTTTGAAAATTGACACCGTCACCGATTTGACAGTATGCCATACCACCCAGCCTTAATTGCTTCCCTATGTGAACGTAACCTATTCGCTCAAAGTTTACCAGGTACCACCATCAGCATTTTCTCACACTCTTCGCCAGGTAGCGCTGTGGTTATTATAGTCTCTCACTTTCCGCCAAGTAGCGTCGCCGTCCATTCCATGATTATCTCCCACCGGTGCGAATGCAAACAGATATATCGGGTATATATTTGCAAACATAGCACAAAAATAGTTAAACAGGATTAGGCAATGCGAAAGGGCCTTAGGCCGTGTTATCACTAGGGACGTCATCAGAAATAACGCCATACTGACGTATGGCATTGTTCCTGATTAGCGCTCTAGTGCGAACACAGCTTTAGTTAATTTAGTTAGTCGGTAAGTAAGCCACAAAATCTTATTCCGCGCTGTAGTTTCAAGAACTGTTCGTCTATGTTAATCTTGGGCGAAAGGTTGCCTGTGGCGTCCTGAAGACGTGTAATATATTTGTGGTCCAAAGGTCAAAGGTCAAGATCAAGGCGACCAGATTAAAATGATTATTTTGAAAACTTTGTGCCCGAAAGACACATATTTGCGAATAATTCTGGGTCTACTAGAGAGATCTTGAGCTGACGTGTGTGACAGCGCGTCTATTGGCTGATACATATGCGATCAAAAAGTCAAATATCAAGGTTACAGTGACACAACAAAATAAATCTTCCACGCATGAACGAGGCGAGTATTGCACAAATTCGCTTTTAACGTAAGAAGAGCGATCGTTGGTCGCTGAAGGCAGGCGGGCGTGCTGGCAGCAGCTCTAAGAATCACCACGTCCCTTTATAACCTATTCCCAGCTGTTGTTTTACAGGGATACTAATCTCATCTCAAATGTTGTACTGCACCGATAGATTATGGTTTATAGATTCCATATTATTCATATTCTGTCACATTCCCGTGTCTGTATCACCACTATCTGCTTTGTAATATCGCGCAAATGTTGAACAGTGATCGCCACCATTTTGTCTCCTCACGCGATAGTGTGTGATATCATGTAAGTGCATCACATTCTTTATTATGTAACACTCAGCTCTTTGAATATTTTGAAACTAACTGGAATGGAAGTCGTTGCTGCCTATGCCAGCAACAACTTCCAGTCAAATTAATTTCAAAATATTCAACAGCTCGCCTGTATGAGTGCTTTTATAACACACTGCCAAACTATAGCTGGCACCTCTACGACTGAACGCATATATACCGAGGTGGGCGCGCTAGGTTTTTTCTGAGTGGTTGAAAAGTAAATCATGACAGCCATCTTAGGCTGTAGAAATGTACAACATGTTGTTACTAAAGCCTGAATATCTTTCTATAGCGGCATGATAAAAAGCCTCAAAATTACTTGCACAGTTTACGCGTGGCATATTAGATAACCTGAATAGCTATCAAGAGATGAGATTAGTTGTCCTTTAAGAGTTTTTGGTATATAGTAATCAACCTTGGTGTGTGCGTGCAGTGTAAGCTTAAGGTATGTTGCGTATTAAACGTATGTCAGTGTAACCTACTTTTCACCCTTCACCCACACCTACCGAGATTCTATTGACCTTGCTTTTAGCTCACCTGGCCCGTAGGGCCAAGTGAGCTTATGCCGTGGCGATCGTCCGCCGTCCCTCCGCCGTCCGTGTGTCCGTCCGTTGTCCGTCCATCAACGTTTGATTTAAAACACTACTCATTAACCGCTTGGGCTATTTCAACCAAATTTGGCTGGGAGTACCCTAACGTCGTAGGTTCCAGAACATCCATTCGGAATTTTGATTCATCAATTTTTGGTGAAGATCTTAGATTTTATGAAAAATGTATCGGAAAGTGTCAAATTGCTTGTTCGCATTATCATTCTGGGCGATTTCAAACAATTTAGCTGAACGGACCCTGTTGTGATGGGCCTCAGAAAGTTTATTCAGAACTTTGATTCATCAATTTTTTGGGCAAAAATTTGTGATTTTATGCAAAATTCACTGGAAATGGTCCAAATGCTACTTCTCCATAGCTGCTTGACATATTTAAACCAAATGTGGTTAGATGGATTCTAGCGTGGTAGACTCGGGTGAAAATCTTAGATTTTATGAAAAATGTACCGGAAATTGTCAAAATATTTCTTTGTTAAAGAGTTAAAATGACCTAATTGTTTTGTCACTGTCCCCAGGGAGCCAGTTTGGTAACGCGGTGTCTTTCCAGGTAAGCGCTCTTCTCTGCGAATATGGCTTTGATGACGGCTGGCCTTCAATCTTCTATGTCCTAGGTTAGTATGATATTTATAAAAGAAATCTATAAATGTTACTGTCTATCACTACATGTACCTGTAAGGCCCCCAGTCTTAAAGGAGGAATCGAGTTTTAGCTATGTCCCGCCCATCTCCAGCTAAGCTCCACCCATGCGTTGACCATGTTGATATCGATTTCTCGAAAATTTCCAGAGAACTATACAGGTAAACTGTTATATATATATATATATATATATATATATATATATATATATATATATATATATATATATATATATATATATATATATATATATATATATATATATATATATATATATATATATATATATATATATATATATATATATATATATATATATATATATATATATATAACAGCTTACCTGTATAGTTTTCTGGAAATTGAGATTCAGCGAGTGCAGGGATCGACCGATCTCAACATGGTCAACGCGTGGGTGGAGCTTAGCTACATATTGGCGGGGGTGTATGCATGTGTGCTGTTGCCCCCCCCCCCACCTCCACCACCACCTTCCCATTCATATTAATTTCAAAATATGTAACAGCCTTCCTGTATATATAGTTACATTAAAATTGCGATTCTGTGTATTTAAGTCACGTGGTCTTAATGAACTTAACACTGTAACAATCACGGCGGAAAAAAATTGGCGCCTGTAGCAGTCTTGAGAATGTCTATTTGGAGATCAAGGGAACACTTTTTTTTAATTTACCACTAGAATGACTTGCTTAATAACCGAGCCAGTGATTAAGGAGGTGAAATTTCAAAAAGTATCTCTCTTCGTCTGCAAAGGGGCACTTTCTATGACATTTAATTTTTCTTGAATAAACTTGAGCGCTTTAAACGGGTTAAAGAGCCGCCATGTGTTAGTCCCAATAGGAAGTCTCAATTATAGACAATGTTAATATGTAAATTTGTCAATGGCAGAACCGGGGAATGTGTATAAGGGGGGTGGGGGGCGAGATGTGGGGTGGGAGGGGGGGGGTTGCGGGAGAAAGGGGCATTTTGTCATATAGGGGGTGGTGGATGCAGCAACGTTGGTGGAGGGGTAACGCCCTATATAAAAGGTGGGGGAGTGAGGTCTGCAGAATTTTGAAACTTGGATGCTCATAAAAGCAATTTCCTGTGTGATAAACAATATTCTTATTTTGCTTTCGAATTAAAATAATTTGTGGTGGGGAGTGGGTAAGGGGAGGAAGTTTTGAGCGGGGTGGGGGGTTGTAATCATTCTTGGAATGGTATTGTAATTTCCACACACACGCACACACGCACACACGCACGCACGCACACGCACACACACTCCCCACCCCCCCCCCCCCTTGTAGCTCCGCCACTAATTTTCTGTGTACATGTAGGTTCACTAGGTGTCCTGTGGTGCGTTGTGTGGACATTATGCGTGCATAACTCCCCAGCTGACTGCCCAAGTATATCAAAGGCCGAGAAGCAATATATAGAACAGTCATTGGGGTGAGACTAGGAAAGATAAGGTAAGGCCTAATAAAATATAGTAATATGCGTGCGTGCGTACATATGTGTGCCCGGAGCTGGATCTCAAAAACTGCTGATCTGATTTGGCTAAAATTTTAACTCGACCAAGGGGTACATGAGACTTTCCTGACTTTGGCCTCGCTCCGCCTAAGAGAAGCCAGATCGGACCAAATTCTGTATATGTGGATATCACAGAGACTACTGAACCGATTTGGCTGAAATTGTAATGCAGGAAAGAGTCTGACTATACACGATTCCGCAAATGTTGGGCGTGATCTAGGAAAATCCGGAAAATTTAAAAAGCTTTACACTGTGAAAATTTACCAATGGAATGAGTGGCTCAGTAACCTAGCCAGTTATTCCAATTGTTAATTTTCAAAAATAATCTCTTGGCTTGCAAATGAGCACTGACTAAGCGAAAACGTATGTTTCTTGAACATTAATCCACTAACGGCCAGGCACTAGTCTTGAGGAATGTCCAGCGCAGGACAACAGAAAACTTGAATTGTTAATTCCGGTGGTAAATTTTTTTTTAATAGGTCTTCTTTTGTCCTACTTTAAAAATTGACAATTAAACGGTTCATTAATATGAATTGCAGTGTAAGAAGCATGAACATCATTATTTTTCCCATTGTTAAGACTATTCTGATGACTTTGACATTGATGCTACTGGGTCTGTTGCTGTTGCTGCCATTGTTTTACTGCTCCTTATGCGTATATACTATCTTTCTTGCAGGATCTGTCCATCCCATGGTTCTCTATCTTAGCGAGTAAGCCATTCTGGGCCATCCTAGTTGCCCATGCGTGTGGAAACTTTGGTGCTTACACGATCTTCACAAATATACCGACATATATGAAGGAAGTGCTTCATTTTGACATTACGAAGGTATTAATTACACTAGGCTCACATTCATAATTTACATTGCCTCTTAAGTTGTTGGCCCAACGCTGTCCTAAAAACTGTTATGCCCACACTTTTATCACAAATAGTAACGGTGCCTACCAATTCTCAATATAGAGCCAACGAACGCTCAATAGCCAGCAGCGACAGTGCCAACCAGTCAATAACGTTGGCTTAACTGAGTAATGCTAATTTGGTGGTTCCAGGCTAAATTAGCCAGTTATTCTGGCAACTCAATTCCTCTGGATCGGTGGTTTATCACTATTTCTGCCATTTGTGAAGGCAACGTCTTTATTCACTTTCCGCCAGTTAGCGATACTTGAATAATCGCAAGAAAACCCACCGATCCTGTGGGATTAATTTTCAGAAATAAATGATGAATTTATTCTGTTATGAGAGGGAGTCCAATAAGAACGCGAACCGATATACCGTAAGACATTTAGATATTTCGAAACTAAGTTAACTGGGAGATGTTCTGAACTAAACAGTTCATACTCTTTTCAAAAGATAGTATTGTATATATTCTGACTGGCTGAAACAACATAAATGATTAAATTCTACATAATTTCCTTGGCGACCTGAGGGACGTGGACCAATACCTTAAAACCACGCCTGGAAACCAGTTATGTAGAACCGTCCATCTCATGTCGTAAATAATCAGTGATGCTTATTCAGAGTTTGTTTATTTTGTCTCAGAATGGCGCCTTCTCTAAGCTACTTTATCTGGGGTTCTGGGCATCCATCCATATCTCTGGCGTTGGAGCAGACCTTTTGATTGAAAAGAAGATCCTCAGCGTTGTCAGAACCAGGAAGATCTTTGGGAGTACAGGTGCGGACACAAGGCCGTATTTCGATATGTGGGGGCCCTGGGGCAAAGAATGAGCGGGGGAGGGTCTGGGGCCCCCCCCCCCCGAAATTTTGTTTACATCTAGGTGCTCTGAGACGGCCAGAGAGTCTACTTTTAGGGTGAATTATGGCGCTTTCTTTCGTTGTAAAATTATTTTATTTTGCAAATTTTCGTAATTAACATTGTTGCCGAACACCAAACAAGAATTGGGGCCCCCATAAATATTAGAATAGAATTATAATGCATGATTAAGAGTTCTAAACTAATAAAGTTTGCTTTAAATGTCCTATAACTTCAAAAAAGTGCATATTTTTTTTTCATTTTTAAATTGTGGGGGCCCCTTGCTTGTGGTGGTCCCGGAGATTTTGCTCCGCTTGCCCCCCCCCCCCCCTTAAATACGGCACTGTACGGACACATACAGGAAAAACTATTTATTTTGATAACTGAATGATGACGACGACAACGAGGATGATGGTGACTGCATTCTGGATCTGAAGAAGTGCAATCAGTTTTTCTTCAATCTTCTCCATAGTGTCTTGTCAACCGCAAGCGTCCCGGGATCGTTAAGGTTCTTTCTCATCCTTAGTGGTCCTACATTAGGATATTTGAGGTCTGAATGCAAAACTCTTAGCAAGTTGATGTCGTGGCTTCCCTTAAGTGCCTAATACCTGTTAGCACATAACACCGAAAATTCTAGTGCTTTCCGAGCCGATCTATTTTCTGGTATTCGAAGAACATGCCCGAACATAAACCATCGCTCGTCAGCTATCCTCACATATAATTGCGATGTGCTACACAGTTTGTAGATTGCAGACTTCGACATTAGACTGTGTGGCCACAGTTTGTTTCTCCCAGATGTTTGAGGTGACATACATTACGTGTGTTCTCGTTCTCTTGGGGCAGAAAGAGCACATCAGATGGTTTGTATTTGTCGGGTCTTTTTTTCATAGTTAACTCATAGACCAGTCTTTATCTTACTTCGTTGACCGTCCTGCAAATACCAATTTGTGGAGATTATTATCATTCATTGTAGCTGCAATACGCCCTGAGCACTCTAAAAGTCAACATGTGGTTAATGAACCTTGCCAGCTTTAGCTACGCCCCGCCCATTTATAGCTCGGCCCCATCCATGCTTCGCCTGTGTTGGAATTGATCAATCTCTGAAATTCCTGACTATCAATTTCCAGAAAACTATACAGGTGAGCTGTTGAATATTTTGAAACTAATTTAACTGGAGCATCCAGTCCAATTAATTTCAAAATATTCAACAGCACGTTTATTAAATAGTAAAGACACACACACAATTCGTAAAACAAAAGTTAGTCCGTCTTCAATTAAGCGTTCGTGACGTACTTACCTACGTCCTTCATGACATCAATGATTATGACGTCATCATACACATAACGTAGTTGATTATGATGTCATTATTTTGGATGAATAAACTGGAAGGTGAATTCCGAGATGGTCTTTAACCACATATTGCCAGATAACAATATGTCTATATAATTCGATTGGCAGTCTGGATCGATGATACCTCACACGACTTGTCAAATGGCATTGCTTTCCTCTGCTTTATGGCAATGGCCAAGATCACCCAGGAAGATTTATTCGGTCAAGAATTCCATGGACAAGATCGATAACCTTCCAATGAGCCCATACATGACATAGACGACTTAAAATTGAATTGTTTGTATGCATAAACAACTTTCAGTTAAATTATTAAGAATAAGATGCATCAGGCGAAATATTGACTGCTCAGTATCATAAAAGCTATCCAATACTAATAATCATCTATGTTCACGATTTAATAGATGGATATATTTCCAGTTATGACATGCCTAGTTCTAGCTAAGACCCGGCGAGATCTAACTAAGCTCCGCCAACATATTGCTCGTACTGTGATCGATTCATAAAACTCGAATCCTCATACTCTTATTTTCAAGTTACATATACAGGTAAACTATTGCATATTTTCAGACTGATTTGACAGGGTACTGTTGCTGGTTCTGACAATTTAACACATGAAAGGGTGTACATGAACATAATTGGCAACTTTGGTCAGGAGAATCCGAAAAATCCACCCAAAAAAGCGTTACAATGTGACAAAACAGGATGTCTCCTATCACAGGCTGTTAATTTTATTTTTCAGGTTTATTGCTAACAGCTGTTTGTCTGACTATATGTGGGAATATGACGTGTACACAGCAGTGGGCAGCGGTATTTCTTCTCACATTATCACTGGGATTTCTTGGTCTACAGTACGGAAGCTATATGGTCAATCATGGTGACATCGCACCGCCATTTGCAGGAACATTATATGGTATTACCAACACAGTTGCGACAGTTCCTGGAATTCTTGCACCGTATATGGTTGGAACCATTACTGTTGATGTAAGCAAGTTTTAGCAAAAATGCATAGGTGGCACACTTCTGGCTTCGAACAGACAGTCACCAGCCTATGACCATGGTGAGGTGGGTGGGGCTGGGTGGTTTAAATATTGTAATGTTGTAACACTCTTATATAGCTAGAGTACACATAGTAAACAAATCAAACAATAATTTGTATACACAGTCGCTGTTGAATCATCAGCATTATCATCATCACCACCACCATCTTCATCATCATTGTCATCATTGTCACCATCACTAACACCACCGCCACCACCACCACCACCATCATCATCATCATCATCATCGCCGTCATCATTCACGAGCATTACCATTGTCACCATCACCACCACCACCACCACCACCACCACCACCACCACCACCATCATCATCATCATCATCATCATCATCATCATCATCATCATCAGCAGCAGCACCATCATCATCACCATCCTCATCACCACCACCACAACCATCACCACCACGAACATCATCAACATCATCTTCATCATCACCATCATTATCAGCCCCGTTATCATCATGATCATCATCATCAGCATTATCATCATCATCACCACAACCATCATCATCATCATCATCATCATCATCATCATTGTCACCACCACCACCACCAACACTGCCACCGCCACCACCACCAATACCATCATCATCATCATCACCATCATCATCATCATCACCATCATCATAATCATCATCATCATCACCACCACCATCATCATCATCATCATCCCCACCACCATCATCATCATCACCATCATCACCACCACCACCACCACCACCATCATCATCATCACCACAACCACCACCACCACCATCCTCATCATCATCATAATCAGCATCATCATCAACATCATAATTATCATCATCATCACCATCAGCATCATCATCATCACCACCACCATTATTATCATCATCATCATCATCATCATCACCAGCACCACCACCACCACCACCACCATCATCATCATCATCATCACTACCATAATCATCAATATCATCATTATCATCATCGTCATCATCATCATCATCGTCATCATCACCACCACAACCACCACCACCAAAACCACCACCATCATCATCATCATAATCATCATCATCATCATCATCATCATCATCATCATTATCATCATCATTTGACGTATGCAGATCTTACTATTCGTGTCATTGGTTTTATTGAGTAAACTTTTATTATTATTATTATTATTATTATTATTATTATTATTATTATTATTATTAGAAAACCCGTGAACAGTGGCAGCTGGTGTTCTATATTATGGCTGGCGTGCTTCTCTTCGCCGCCATATTCTACTTAATCTTCGCGGGTGGGTCACCTCAGGAATGGGCAACGCCCAGAACTATTGCCATGGAAGTGGATGAACAAGGCGAAAACATGCTTAAAATTCCTCCCAGTACATCTGCTCGTGTAGAGTCCGACATATCCATATCTCAAAATTCCAGTTTGTTGTTAGATGATAA
Organism: Chaetoderma sp. LZ-2023a; assembly: GCA_034401795.1. Classification (NCBI taxonomy): domain Eukaryota; kingdom Metazoa; phylum Mollusca; class Caudofoveata; order Chaetodermatida; family Chaetodermatidae; genus Chaetoderma; species Chaetoderma sp. LZ-2023a. The sequence goes on from CM067364.1 coordinate 15,432,368, forward strand.
CTTACCTATTTAATCCACACACTCGGCGAGGCATAATAAGATTACCAGAGAGTGCATTGTCCTCGGAGAGAGGGAAAAGCCAATCGCCGGAGGGTACAGTGTCGCAGAGGTTCTCCAATGGTGCAATAACTCTGTCTAAGCTGTTTCAACATTATAAATTGGCCCTGAGCAATGGCATATTGTAAATATGTATGTGTTCCTGGGATGTCTAGAGGTTCTAACACTCATTGCCATTTCCTATCAAATATATCCCAAACGGTTGGTAATGTCTCATTTGGAAGAGTTTTATGCATATAAAGTATACGATTAAACGAGATTTACCAGAAAGTATTCAATTAATCATGGTTGTACGCAACAAAATGTGTACGGACAATTAAGATGAGATGAGCAGGCAGCCATGTCATCATATTTTGTGTCAAATGAATGACAGATGCATTGGGTGTGTCAGATTTCAATGATGGCATGTGATCCTTCGGTGCTTATCCTATTACATAAACTCCAAATTAACCCGTTCATGACGGTGCCAACCAACACCTATCTCTGTAGTGTTCTTAAGTGATTGAGGTCAATAGAAGACTATTTTGCGAATTTACCACTGCAATGCCTGGCTCGGTAACCGAGCCAGTCATTCCACTAGTAAATTCTTAAACATAGTTTTGTCTTGGACTACACATGGACAACTATCAAGCAACTATTTTGATATTCTTGATCAAATTTAACTATTAAAGTGGTAATCTTTTCCTTCCAGGTATGTCTCGTTTAATCTTATAATGACATTCTACTATCGGTGTTCAACGTAATATGCTCAAGGGTCATGATGAGTATATGTTGGTATACAATCATACTAAAACAAGGATAAACCACGTCCAAAATATTACTTCATCACAAGGTTATCTGTGGATCTGTGTCGTGATAAGTTTACAAGTCATATGGCATGTATCCGTCAGAGAGGTCGAAATCTTTGTCACGAAACTATGAAATCCATCTTTGGTCAATTTACAATTTAATACACATTCTATTTGAGCTAATCCAGCCCCCCCCCTCCCCACCACCCCGCTCACCAGTCAAATTAGTTTAAAATCCTCAAAAGGTTATCTATATAGCAGTATAGAAAATGTGTAGAATAGAATAATTTCACAGCCAACTAATTCACCTTCCCAGAGTATCTATCTGTCATCTGCCCTCATATAACGTCATTATCAGCTGTGCAGCGTATATGATTATGTCATAATCATTACGTCATAAATGATTCTATATGGAACGTCTTTAACACTTAATAGTCTGACACGGTGTACGAATTGTATGTCTCTACTATTTAATAAACATACTGTTGAATATTTTGAAACTAATTTGACTGGACGTTGTTGCTGCCATCAAATTCCTTCCAAAAGATTCAATAGCTGACCTGTATAGTTTTCTGCAAAGTGATAATCAGGGAGTTCAGAGATCGATCCCAACATGAGCGAGGTGTGGGTGGAGCTTAGCTAGAGATGGGCGGGGCATAGCTAAAATGGAAAGGTCCATTGATTACTATAATCCGGGTACATCACGTGAGTTTAGCAAGTAACTCTATGTCCATTGTACACATTTATCTGTGTAGGAGATTCTATGAGAGCATCTAGATTTCGCAGTGAACAGTTTTTCCTATTTTAGGGCATGGATTTTAGAGCTTCGTTTATTTCACAGGTTACGTCTTGGTGCAGAATATGATTTCAATATGGAGACTATATCTATAGTTAATATATCTTACCTTTGAAATCGTCATCACCTCTTAAGCAAATGGTGTTTCACTACTCTTTGTCACTATGACCACGACGTCTGCAAAATAGTGACCTACTCGAGGAATCCAGTTTGTCAGCCAAGTATATGACGTCATAATCAACTAGGTCACAGGTAAGCTGACGTCAGAATCAAATACGTACTATTTAATACATAGGCATAGGCAGCAACAGCACCCAGTGAAATTAGTTTCAAAATATTCACAAGCTTACCTGTATAGTATTCTCGAAATTGAGATTCATAAAGTACAAAGATCGATCGCTCACAACACTGGCGAATCGTGGGTGGAGGTTAGCTAGAGAGGGACGGGTCATAGCTAAAAACTGTATTCCTCTATTCGTACACTACTCACAGGCGTGTCTACCCTAATGAGCTATACGTCAATTTCATTGTGACGTCAGCTAAGACGCCCCCCCCCCCCCCGTGTTTGAGTATGACATCATATAATATATATATGAGTGACAGATCGTGCCCCTTCGTTGAATTAATTTTTGGTTTTATTCACCTGAAATTACCTCTCTTGCAAATCTACTTAATCGTCCATTTGTTTTGCACGTCTTCTCCAACAAGTTCCTATGCTCTGCGTGTACCATAAGACTCAACTAGTTGGCCAGATATAGCGAGTTGTGCCTAGTTGTCTGTGGCCAGTTTCACAAAGGGTACAGGGCGTTGTACGTTGTACGTTGGTACACTATGGTAGTTAAGTCCTCCGTAAATATTAAGTGAAGCATTCTGATGTGTCTGTTTTCTACTTTATAACAGGGAATAACTTATGCACCTTTGGGAAACTGGCCCCTGGAGTTGTACTATATGAAATCGTAAGTTGTACGCTGGCATATGACTAGTAGCCAGAAACAGTTGGGGAATAGTTGCTGAAGATTAATATTTTCAACTAGTTGTGGACTAGTTGCCAACCCAGTCGCTATATGTACACCGGTCATTTGCGACTTTCTAAGGAGCTGTTCGGTTATAAACTACCCAGGAGAGCATATTGTGACACACGTTGAACTGTTAACGGATGTAATGAGCACAATAACAAAATAATCTATTCGTAAAAGTGAAGAATATTTTTCAATTTGTATAATGAAAGCGCCAAAAGGTACCGAATATATCTTTATATGGCAAAGATTTAGATGTCAAATTAACCAGAGTGTATTCTAGAGATAACGAGCGTGCGTGCCTGTGCGCGTACGTGTGTGTATGCGTGCGTGCCATGTGTGTGTGTGTGTGTGTGCGTGTGCACGCGAACGTGCATGCGTGCACGAAGATGGTACCAAAAAGGGTTGTTTTTCATTGTATTATCCTTTAAACTACGAATCACAATTAGTCAAAATGACTAATTAAGATCACCCGTTTAAAAGGATATACAGAATTCCTAATTCCGGGGCAACACCAAAGTAGAGGAGCGATGAACTGGTCCCCTTTTTGACACCCGTTTCTTTTGTTGTTTCCATTGTTGTCTGCTGTGTTATTTTGACGCATTTTTTCTTTGATCTCTGCCGCCTTTTGAAAAAGGTGGGAAACGGGTGGATGGGAACACTTCTCCGCAATTCTGATTGGATGCCAGATGTAGAGGGTGACCATAAGCCCCTCCTTTCTCCTTAAATCATGTGACTCCTGTCATAAAATGAGGTGAGCTTAGAGGTAATTAGCGTAATGATTGGCAAGGGTTAATGCATAGCGTAAGAATGATTGACAGGGTACATATCTGGACTGGGTTTTTCCCGGGAACTCATTTAATCACGAGGCTCCGCCCCCCTCGTTAAATCACGTGTCTCCTGGCATCCAATGAGGTGAGCTTAAGGGTAATTAGCATACTGATTGACAAGGGCAAATGAGTGTAATTAAGCAACAATCTCTTGGCGACATGCCAAATGTACAAGGGTTAATGTATTGAGTAATGATTATTGACCAATTGCATGTCTGGACTCGTCTTGTTTTCTGATGCCTGTCATCCAATGCAGTGAGCTTAAGGGTAACTAGCATAATGATTGACAAGGGTTGATATATAGCATAAGTATGATTGACAGGTTACATGTCTGGACTCACCTTTTTCCTGACTCTGGGAACAATCATGGAAATGATGGAAGATTAATGCTAAATGGTCAATCAAGGACAATCAGTTAGTTATTACTCCAACAGATTAAAATGATAGGCTATGATTCTTTCAGTTTTCAATGTATTATATGTTTATGCATATGGGAGACGCAGCTATAAGATATATACATATATATCTTATCGTACTTCCATTAAAACAAAACTAAAATTTGTTTAAACCAACATCAACCAGTCAAATTAGTTTACAAATATGCAATCGTTTACAATCATAGTTTTCTGGAAATTGCTAGCCAGGGAGTTCAGAGATCGTTTAATCCAACACAATCGAGGTGTGGGTGGACATTAGCTAGAGATGGGTGGTGCATAGATAAAATCGAACAGTTCAGGTCTATTCCAAACATTAACCGCTTTCCTGTTTGCATAACCTGAAATTGTGATAAGGAGACTCTGAGAGCTCTACCACAGTATTTTAGATCTCTAACTTCCACATGCTTCATCTACCCATCGTCTCTCTCTCTCTCTCACTTTCTCTCTTGCTCTCTCTCTCTCTCTGTCTCTCTCTCAATCTCTGACACACGCACACCCACAAGCATGCACGCATGCATGCCCACAAGCCTGCATGCACATCTGCATGCACGCATGCAAGCCTGTATGTATGTATGCCCATCTGTACACATGCAACCCCATATGTATGTATCCACGCACGCCCACGTGCGTGCATGCAAGCATGCACTATGAGGAAATGTCTAATGTGCTGCATAATGCATGACCATAACAGCTAGTAATTTGTGATAAGGTTTTCGTTAAGATTATTTTAAATTGTAACATATTCTGCTTATATTTACACTTCTTTGCACTCAGATTTGTATATAGATATTTTGATTCTGTTAAGGAGAGTCTGTGGACCAGGAGAGGCTTATCTTCAGGAATTGCCCCAGGAATAACTGGTTACACTATCTAGCAAGTCCTTTCATGGTTAAAAGTCTGTGGCTGGTCTTCCTTTGGTCTGCTAATGCAACAGGATCGAGATGTGGACGGAGCTTAGGTAGAGCTGGGTGGGGCATAGCTAAAAATCGAAAGATACATTAGCATGATGAGGGCAATCGGATAATAATACACATTATGTAGAATAATTTGAAACTAAATTGATGAGGTGTTGGTACCGCCATAAGCAGTAACATCGCCCAGTCAATTTACTTTCAAAATATTCAACAGCTTACCCGCATAGGTTTCTGTAAATTGCTAGGCACACGTATCACATATATTAAAAATTGGTATATTTTCTAACACAGTTTCAGGTTTATTGAAGTAAAATTCCCTGGTCACTATAGCAATTCATGCATTCTAGTTATTAAAAATGTAATGACTCAAGTAGGCATACACGAGCTTTATCATTCACCCAACGCAATATTGGCAACAGCTGTGCTAGTAGAACTACACATTTCTCTATTCTACACTCACTATGTCCACAGACCAGGATTATGATTAGCTATCAGCAAACATCTCAGATGAGCAGTTCATTCAGCTCTTTAATCCAGTATTTTTCATAATATTGCCTATATACAGTACAGCTCAGGGTTAAGATAACATGATTATATACATGAACAAAAATAATGTTAGTAAGAACTGCTTTCTTCTGTATTTTGGGAATAATTTGATTTGAAGACAATTTCTCCCTTAGGCAACAATGTCTTTCAATCTAGTATGTTCACAATATTCGACAGTACATTTTATTTTGTTCTGTAAAGTATTCAGCTTATTTCTGTGCTGGACTGCTCTCAAAATTTATTCCTAAAATGTACATAAATCAAGCATTATCGATTTTTCTTACAGAGCTTTAGGTTTGGGCGCGGTCAATAGCCAAGTGGATTGTGTGTACAGTTTGATGTTACACCAATTCAATTCAAGTTTATTTTGATAACTTCCTTGAAGTACACAAATATATAAATTAATGTCTAAATGATAAAACTACTTTGTTACAAAGAGTCATAGTATTATAATTGAATTGAATTGTAACAGCTGTAGACTGTTCAGAGGTGTCTGGCCCGGGTGTGTTGGGTCATGCGCAAACAATGGAGACAAAATCCTGGTGCACAGATGCTAGTTTGACAGCATGACTTGTCCAGTTATATTGAAATTGGGATTCTGAGAATTCAGGGTTCAAAGTATAGAAATTGACCCCAGCATTTGCAAGGTGTGGGCTGAGCTTACATAGAAATGGGCTGGGCATACCTAGAAATGTGCGGGACCTAGCTAGAAGCAGGCGGGACATAGCTATATGGATCGCTCTCTTACATGGAATGATATGGATGTTATAACAGTATATTACTCAATTTCATTCCACTTTATGCAATAAGTATTGTTGTTTTTTCGGAACAATGCCGCAGCAAGATTTTTCTCTTTAAGACAGACAAAATTTCCAGCAACATTGTTTCCATACTGTAATCCTGGCTTTCGTGTTACTTTATCTCTTTAATGTCTAAATTTGATCAAAAAATTGAAAATATTTGTTTAGTGAACATTCATTTACAAACCAAGGCAAGAATATTTTGAAAATTATTTGAAAATATCTCAGATATTGAACCAGTCATTCCAATGGTAAATGTGCAAGAATCATCTTGTCTCAGCCTACAAATGGACATTCCTCAAGACCACTGTATAAGCCAGTTATGTCCATTTTCATCATGAGCGGTTAACAATTGCAATGTGGTTAAAGACAACACATGGACTAGCAAATCCTATCATTGTTCATGGCAACAGTCAAAAGCGGTTAAATTAAAAAAATACAAGTACAAATATACAATTGGATATTTTTTTAGCTTTCAAAATAACTAGACCCTGATATGCACATGCTTGCGTGTGTGTGCGTGCGTGCGTGCGTGCGTACGTACGTGCGTGTGCATTCAGTCATGTCTGCATGCATGTATGCGTCCTTGCTTGTGTGCATACATGCATGCATGCATACACGCATTCAGGCATATGCGTCATGTGTGCGGAGTGTGTGCATGTGTGTGCATGTGTTAGTAGTCTGCGGTGACATTACGATCACCATCAATACTTATATTGTTTCGTTTTGTTTCGTGTAAGAAACGAGAAGAGAAGACCTGGTGAAAGCATGGTGGGAGTTGAGAGGAAGGGTTGGGGTAGGTAAATGGGTGTAAATGACGACGGTATGGAATAACCATGAATATGGTCTGTTAATTCAATTATTCATATTTCTTAATCTATTATATTAATGGCTAACTGCCATCTGACAATGAAAATCTTTGAAGGAGCTGTTCTTTTCTGTCCTATTCTTTTTTAATCTGTTTCCATCGTTTTTCTCCCCTACAGATCTCTTCCCCCCCCCCTCTCTCTCTCTCTCTCTCTCTCTCTCTCTCTCTCTCTCTCTCTCTCTCTCTCACACACACACACACACCTCTTAATTTAGTGTTTCTGTCTCACTTCGTGTTAGTGTTCTCAATCATTGGCTGCTTATAATAATTATGTAGCGAGAGAGCAAATCTAAGTTGTAAGAACTTGTGCCTGATCCCATTGCGCAATTGTTACAATAAAATATGTTTAAATCAAAACTTATATTGTTATTGGATTCAGCATATTACATAGGATAAGTATATGGGTTCTGTTACCAGCATAAACAAATAGTCAGTGTTCTGGAGATCCTGGCATTTATGGGTAGACTGATACCTTATGCATCACTATTTTCATTATCAGATCCATCATCATCACCACTGGAATCATTATCATCAGTGTCATCATCAACATTGGCATCTAGATTGTAGCTTATGTACTCCGTGATCAGAAACTAAAATGCTGCTTCATCGTATGCATACTCCTCAGTGATAACAACTTTAGTTTCCCTACAAATTATTTTAATGAGCTTAGAGTTCTGTAATCCTCTCCTAATGAGTGTATAGTTATGTAATCTTCTCCACTGGCGAATTATGACAGTACACTTTTTAACTAATGCATAAGTATATACGGAAATAAACTAGTTGGCTACACCTTTGGGGTCTATGTTCACTTCACCACCCTCATCTTCTAAACCTGATTGATCAGCATCTAAGTCCTGCATAATATTTTGGAATATGGTGAAGAGCTCCCAATTTCCTATGACTTCTTTTTCATTTCCACCTTCATCATCACTCTCAGACTCCCTTTAGTCATTGTCTATGTCTTCTTTCTCATAATCACCCTCATCATCGTTCTCAGACTCTGTTAAGACATCATCACTCTCCGAATCCATTGGCTTATCATCTTCGTGCACCAGCTCTGTCATTTCTTCATCTTCACTCTCTTATGTCACTTCAGGTCATGCGACCTACCAAAAGTTGAATCACATGTGAGATATGTATGTCTTGGAATATTGATTATTGGATATCCCTATAATTATAATCTAAATTTCATTGGTGAATTTTTTTCAGGCTGTAGTAGTAGAAATCATGTTAATTCCTAAGGTTCCCTAACTGCGATGCAAATAAAATACACGTCCGACCCTTTGGGAAATTTAAACTGTAGTGAAACAAGGGTTCGAATTTGAGACATTTTATAGGACTGGATGTACGCTCGAACGCCTACACTCACACATACGTGCAGTTGCAAGGTCGCATGTGTGGATATAGGCTTATATGTATGAGCGACCAACACACTCATGCAGATATAGGTGTGTATGTATGCACCACCACCACTGCACTCAGCCGCATACATAAATGTGTGGCCGAAAATCAGCATATCAACAACTTGAAGCAACCGTTAATGTTCATAATGAAAATAATTTTGCTGGAGCTTGTTGATGCTAAAGCCAGCAACAGCTTTCAACAGCACATATTTGAAAATGTTCTCCATCAGCCAGAGCTCTATATCTGCCTATTATGTCTGCGTAAAGTTTCATTGTTAATTAGCACTATGTCCTAGATTTCGCAAGTTTTCAAACTGTCTTAGGATCTAATCCTTCGATGTCATTAAAAATCTGTTTAACCTTATCATGTTTTCTCCAAAAATGGGGTTTCATGCGCCCTGATTAACATTTTTACGATGAAGCCAGCTATAACTGGCCTCTGTAGTTGTCTTGAGGAATGAACATTTGCAGGTCAAGAGAAGGCTATGTTTGAAAATTTACCACTGGAATGACTGGGTAGATAGGCGAGCCAGTCATGCCAGCGGTTAACTTTTAAAGATAGTCTTCTCTTGGCCTGCAAATTGGCATTCAATAAGTAAATATTTGTATTTCTTTTTTCTAAGCAAATTAGTTCTTAACAGGTTAAATAAAGTGTATATTATTTTGTTGCTGAAAGATGGTAGGCTTATAACGCTTCAACAGGGAACATTGCAATACAAATGCTGTTCACCTAAAGTGTGTTTGTTCTTACACGTTAGTCATCTGCAGATGCTTTAACAATGTGGTTTAAGCTTGTTTTATCATATTCCGAGTTGAAATACCTTTCAAAATCTATTTTCACCTTTTTTCCAGAATTATAATTTTGACATAGCTTCTAGAGTTACACCGATGGCTGATACAGACATCCCATACCAGATTAAAGGGCTGAATGAATTGCTCCTCTGAGATGCTTCTGATAGCTAGTCATAATCCTGGTCTGTGGGCATGGCGAGTGGCCCTGGGGTGTTGGGTTTGAGGGCATTAGCGAATAGAGAAATGTATAGTTCTACTTGTCCAACTGTTGCCAATATTGCCTTCGGTGAATGCTAAGCTCGTGTATGCCTACTTGAGTCATTACGTTTTTAATAACTCAAATGTACGTATTGCTATAGTAACCGAGCTTTACTTCAATAAACTTGAAACTGTGTTAGCGAATATACCAATTTTTAATATTGTTAAAACGTGTGCCTAGCAATTTCCAGAAAATTAGGTAATCTGTTGAATATATTTTAAAGTAAATTGACTGGAGGATGTTACTGCTTATAGCGGCAACAACACCTAGTCAATTTAGTTTCAAATTATTCTACACAATGTTTATTAAACAGTAAAGATATACAATTCATACAACTTGATGGTCTTTTAATCGATTATAACAGAATATCTGATATCTCTAGTTAAGCTCCACCCACAACTCGATCGTATTCCATTTGCAGACCAATAGAAGACAAGCCACAGGCTTTTAACCATGAAATGACTTTCTAGATAACATAACCAGACATTCCAGGGGCAATTCCTGAAGATAAGCCTCTCCTGGTCTGCAGACACTCTCCATAACAGAATCAAAAAATATATATACAAATCTGAGTGCAAAGAAGTGTAAATATAAGCAGAATATGTTATGGTTAAAAACAATCTTAATGATAACCTTATCACAAATTAACTAGCCGTTATGGTCATGTATTGTGCATCGCGTTTGATATTTTGTCATAGTGTGTGCATGCATACGTGCATATGGGTGGGCGTGTTTATGTATGCACATGTGTGCGTACGGGTGGGCATGCATACATATGTGCTTGCATGTGTGTATGTGTATGGGTGGGTGCACATGAGATATTGAGAGAGAGAGAGAGAGAGATAGAGACAGCTGATAGGTAGATGAAGCATGTTTGGAATAGATCTTAACCATTCCATTTTAGCAATGCCCCGACCAGTTCTAGCTAAGCTCCACCTACACCTCAATCGCATTGCAATTGATTAGTCTCTGAACTTCCTGGCTAGTAATTTCCAGAAAACTATACGGGTAAGCGATTGAATATTTTGAAACTAATTTAACTGGTTGATGTTGGTTTAAACAGATTTAATTCTTGTTCTAATTGAAGTACGGTAAGATATGAATTTTAAAACCCCATCTCCCTTATGCATAAACATATAATGTATTGAAAACTTAAAGACCTATCACGTATAATCCATCCAACCCCATCCACCCTGAGTCACATTTGGCTGTAATTTGTTCCCAATATTGCGAGGCCGTTCGAGGCCCAGTAAAATTGTAATAGGTTGTTGATATTAATCTAACTCGATTGAAAATTGATTTGCTGAACGTTTTACAACTGTGATGATCGTTACACATAGTTGCAGTTGTTTTTCAAGCTCAACTAGTTAATTCTGTTGGAGTAATAACTAACCGATTGTCCTTGCCTGATAGATTGACCATTTAGCATTAATCTTCCATGATTGAATGAGTTCCCAGCATCAGAAAAAGACGAGTCCAGACATGTAACCTGTCAATCATACTTACGCTACATATTAACCCATGTTAATAATTGTGCTAATTACCCTTAGGCTCACCTCATTGGATGACAGAAGTCAGAATATGGAGATGAGTCCAGACATGAAACCCATCAATAATAATCATGCAATTCATTAACCCTTGCATGTTTGGCATGGCTCCAAGAGATTGCCGCTTAATTACACTCATTAACCCTTGTCAATCATTGTGCTAATTACCCTTAAGCTCACCTCATTGGATGTCATGAGACAGCTGATTTAACGAGGGCTCAGGGCCTCGTGATTGAATGAGTTCCCAGGAAAAGACCAGTCCAGACATGTACCCTGTCAATCATCTTTACGCTGTGCATTAACCATTGGCAATTATTACACTAATTACCCTTAAGCTTACCTCATTGGGAGACAGGAGTCACATGATTTAATGAGAGGTGGGGGGTGGTTATTATGGACACCCTCTACATTTAACATCTAATCAGGATGATGGGGAGCCAGCCCCATTTTTTCATACCTTTTTCAAAATGTGGCGGAGATCAAAAGGAAATAAGGTGTCAAAATAACAAAGGAGAGAACAAAGGAAAGAACAAAAGAAAACGGTGTCGAAATGGGGGCTAGCCCGTCGCTCCTCTACTCACCAATATGCCAATGCCAGACCTGATACAACTCAACTGCCTTTCGCAGATAATCGTGTTGGTGTGGCATGGCAGTTGTATCAACTTGTCGTCTCGTAGGCTGTCAGCCCGATTGAGCACGTTCGATCGTCGTTCGTTGTAGTTGGCCGTATTCATTACCTGTCGTATTGGGCTGACCATGCTCATGGCAAAACCCAACTGTCGTTGCCTTGCTTAGCCAACCAAAAAAAAATAGTCAAGTCATTTGCGAATGTTTCAGTTTCGAAATTCCAGTTGATTGCTTTGCGAACAATTTGACTGGGAAATGCTGCTGCCATGGACAGCAACAAATTTCTGTCAGTGTTCTCAAAATATTTGGTAAAACTCACTCGTGATTATTTAAAAAAAATAAACAGTGATAATGAACGTTGTTGTTTGCATCGGCATCAACAACTTTTACTCAAAAGATTATCAAAATGTTTAGCATGGTTCACTAGTATTATATCGTGTAGTGTTTCATAGAATGCTGCACTAAATGGATAACGTTATGATGTTTTTTCATCAAAGTATTTTCATACATTGATTTTTCCAACAACTGTCGTGTCAAAGTTGTGGCGGTGTGGTTGGGTGAAGTCGAAACGGACAAGCAACTATGGCCGCGATTCCATGTGCCCGTTTGCGAATCCGCATACGCAATCCACAAATGGACTCCGTTAACGGATTGTTTGCTATACTACTATTTCCGCATTAGCTATTCCACGTGTCCGCATACGGTATCCGTTTTCTATTGCGGATCCACAATCCGTTTTCAAACACTTCAACGAGCTTATTTCCGCAAGCAAAGGAGAAAACGGAGCGGGGTTTTCGTGCATGACGTCAACATAGTGCTGTGGTTACTAACATATGAGACACGTGGAAATCTTAGCTCGTGGTTTCAAGCAAATGAATTATGAAGCGAGGAATAAGCAGTTGAAAATCTGGATTTATAAACTGTAGATCATTTCAGCCATTCAGGAGAGATAACTCGTGTTGCTTTAAACACCAGCTCAGCACAGAGCTTTTTCTCCATCCATCCTCTCTGTCCGGCTGCTCATCTGTCGGCCAATCAGGTGTGACTAGGCGACCACAGGGTCTCTGGGCAGATGAGAGAGGCTAGTGCTAGAGAGGGAGAGAGTGAGAGAGAAGTAAGAGAGAGGACTGTTTTTGATGTGGTGTGTATAAAAACTAGAATAATAAAACAAGTGAAAAATGTAATATATAATTTTGTTAATTTTTTAACAAGCCCCCCCCCCCCCCCCCCCCCCCCCCCCCCCCGTTGGAGACGGACTTACTACGGATACCTACAACAATAGACCTATATTCCCGAATTTGTTATAGTGTAGTGGGCAGCTTTACCGCTTCAGAGATCAAGGTAAAATGAACGATGTATTTAACTTACCACGCTTAAATATCTGAATTTTCTTAAGCTTCAGAGATCAAGGTAAAATGAACGATGTATTTAACTTACCGCGCTTAAATATGTGAATTTTCTTAAACGGGTGGCTACATGGGTCCAAAATCGTATACGATTGATGGATCATAAACGCATAAATGGAATCGGGAAAAACGTATGCCTGCTGCGTTAACGAATTGCGTATGCGGATTGCATACAATGATTGCGGACACATGTAACCGTTGCTTAAGACAGTGTACGACTTCGCAACACCATTCAGTTGAGTCGGGTCAGGCATAATCGTATTGGTGTGGCCCAGCAACGCTCTGGGAATTCTGGCAGGATAGTATTGTGGTTACTAGATGTTCGGCTCTGACAAACTACATACGTTGGGGACATGAGCGCACCTTCTTAACCTGACTCGTTCCCCTCAACCCTTTAACACTCAAACCGACCAATAACGGATTCTGTACAAATACCATTTGTAGTCTTGAGAAATGTCTATTTGCAGACCAAATGAAGACATTTTTTAACAATTTACCACTGGAATGACTGGCTCGGTTATCGAGCCAGTAATTCCAGTGGTAAATTGTCAAAAATTGTCTTCATTTTGGTCTGAAAATTTACAGTTTATTATGAGAAAATTGAAATTTTCTTGAACAAATTTAAGTCTTAAACAGGTTAATCAATCGGAAAATATATATACTGTTGCGCCTATGAACACGAATGGTCTAATAAGAAATATTATTTACAATCCAAGAATTATTCTATCGAGTATTTTAAATCTAATTCGCCTGAAAGGTGTTGCTACGGCTTTCTGTCAGATTAGTTTCAAAATATCCAACAGCTTATCGGTGTTGTTATCTTGGAATTGATATTCACGGAATTCGGGCATTTGAGGTTTTAAACGGTATATTACGTATCTAGCGTGTGTGGGCATAGGCGTGTGCGAGTATTGCTTTAAGTGATCACCGTTGATTATGTAAGAATAATCGCGATTACTCGAGTAATCAGCTTGGTACAAATTATCCAATCATAACACTAAGGGCATATCAATAGATGAAAGCTGCAATTGTTTTGAGGAATGTCCATTTGTAGGCCAAAAGAATGCTATGTTTTATAAATGATTCTCGAGCCAGTCATTCCAGTGATACATTTTCAAAATTAGTCTTCTCTTGGCCTGAAAATATAGGCGTACATTCATTGAGCAATATGTTAATTTTCGCGACCGATCTCATTAAAAATCAGTTAAAATGTAGGATTTGAATTATTTTATGCAGTAGTAGTTATTCACGATTTTGAATCATATAAATTCACGATTTAAAAAGCAATCGCGATTTTCGGTTTAATCATGTAGTCGGACAAGTTTAGTAGAATGTTCATAAAATTGCCATTCTGAGTAGACATGATTTTTGCATGGCAAAATATGGGCCTGTTCCATGTCTTTTAAAAATATATGCATATACGGATACATCGTCTGAGCCAAAGCAGTATGTATGCAATAGCTTGGCTTGCCACGTGCTGAAGATATGAATGCATTTATTTGTCATAACGCAATGCAGGAAGTTATGTTTAAAATCTCAATAATTCCATACATTCTTATTTATTCATATTTGTCAGAGGTTTGCCGAGTAAATTAACCAGGCTTAGGATATAGCAACCCCTCGCTGTCTATAGAACTTCGATAAACAAATGGTTTGTGTAGGCCTATTTGCTATTGCAATAGATCAAATATAAAATCGGAAGGTAGTTTTGAAATTTTTTTTTTTTCTACAACTATGATTCTGCAGAAAAATTGTATATAGTGAGAGAAATATTTATAGTGTTAATGCACTGTAGGGTAGCCTAAATCTAGTAATTAGTGTTGCCAACGTCAATTTATAAGGAGAATCAGCTAATATTACATTGTAAGTGAGTGAGAGAGACAAAGAAGGTTGGCAGAGGGCGGGCAGAAAAAATAGGCGGTAATAACAGAATTGAGTGAGGGTGGTGGTGGCGGCGGCGGTGGAGCGGTGACTGAGTTGGTGGTGGTGACGCCGGTGACGGCGGTGTTGGTGTTGGTGATAGTGATGATGGTGATGGCGGTGGCCAATCTTGTCGCGCTAGGGCTGGAGGTTGTGCTAATGGTCGAGACGACGACGACGACGACGGCTGCAATGATGTACCTGGGATGCTAGTGAGGTGGGGCATTGCTGGATTGTGCTATATGGCGAGGCTAGCATTATAATTGAGGAAGTCAGTTTGTCAGTCAATCATATGACGTCATAATAAACTACTTCACATGCGGCTGACGTCATAATAAATTACGTCATGAATGACACGATATAGTCCGTCACAAACGTTTAATAGTTGGACAAGTTTTATGTCTTTAATAATTAATAAACATTATGTTGAATATTTTGAAACATAGGCAGCAACAGCATCCAGTCAAATTAGTTTCAAAATATTCAACAGCTTACCTGTTTAGTTTTCTGGAAATTGAGATTCGGAAAGGGCATGAATCGATTTATCTAAACACGGGCAAAGCGTGGGTGGAGCTTAGCTATAGATGGGCGGGGCATAACTAAAATTGGCCTCCTTCATTAATTTGGAAATCACAACTCTGACAAAATATAAGTAGTCATGTTATATACATAATGTACACAGATGTATTTGTCACAAATGTTACAGCATATCATATACGTCCAATGCAACAACAACTTGCATTCAAATTGCATTCAAAAAAAGGTATCAGTCAACGTATCATTATCAGTAATATTATTCTGATAGCTATATACAAATATATACAAAAAGATATCGGATTTGTACACACAGTTATCGAATTTAGGAGCGGATCCATATTTTATGATAGATTAACTTTGCTTATGTAAAACAGTAGAAAACAGTATAGTATGGAATCGCTGTATACAGATGTAAAATGTGTCCAAAGCGCATTAAAATGTGGCCCTATATCGAATATTTTGAACATTATTTGATTGAAAGACTGCTTTCCGATCCAATGGGTCTTACCACTGTATCAATCCATCATATGACGTCATAATCAACTACATGACGCATAGAATGACATCAGAATCAATGACGTCATTATGACGTCATGAATGATGTAGATAAGTACGTCACAAACGCATAGTTGAAGGCGGACTATGCATTGGTGTACGACTTGTATGTCTCTACTATTTAATAAATATTCTGTTGAATATTTTGAAACTAATTTGACTGGATGGTGTTAATGCCACAGGTAGCAACAGCGCCCAGTCAACTTAGTTACAAAATACTCAACAACTTAACTGTAAAGTGTTCAGGAAATGTATTGTTAGGGCATTCGGGGATCAGTCGATCCCAACACGCTCGAGGTGTGGCTGGAGTTTAGCTAGAGGTGAGCGGGGGAATATCTAAAACTAGAAAACTCTATTATTTTCAAAATATTCAACAGTACATTTCCTTTTACATCGTGTTCACAATTGATGATTCCAGTTTATCCATCAATACTATGACGCTATAATCAACCACGTGACGTATAGGCTGACATCATAATCAATTACGTCTTGAATGACGTGGATTAGTTCTTCACGAACGCTTAATTGATGACGGACCAAACGTTGCTGTAGGAATTGTATGTCTTTACTGTTTAATAATTATTCCGATGAATATTTTGAAACTAATCTGACCGGGCGCTGTTGTTCTCATAGGCAGCAACCGCAACGAGTGATATTTGTTTCACTATATTCAACAGCCTACTCATATTTTTGTCTGGAAATTGAGATTCAGGGAGTGTAGGGATCGATCAGTCCCGACCCGAGAAATGCCCGGATGGAGCTTAGCTAGAGATTGGCGAGCCATAGCTAAAACTATATTCCTCCATTGTACAAACTGAGGTGTTGCTGTATTTTGTTTTGGAAACATGTTAAGTTATGTAGGCATATGAGCGGTACTGTATGGAGCACGTGGTCAGGTTTATAGAAACAGTGAACTGATAGTTGAATAAATAAATAAATGGCGTCAGGAGACTTACTCTCATGTACCCGCTTGGGATCCACCACCATCATGATTTCTTTGCCTTTCAGCTTCGAAGGCCGTGTTCTCACTAGAGACTTAATCAGGAACATAACGCCATACTGAAGTATGGCGTTATTCCTGATTAAGTCTCTAGTGAGAACACGACCTTCGTAACATACCTGGATATAATCCCTTCAAAAAATGTTCACGATCCTTATTTTCTAGGCATAGATCAAAACCGCATCGTCGTCTTCAAAATCGGGCATTTTAGATGATGGATGAAAACACAAATTTGAAAGTGTCATTTTTTATTATTCATTATTCATAAATTACCACTCAAAATATTATGTGTTTCCTCCTCTTCCCTTCCATATAAGCTGTATGTAAATCACATAAATAATTACATCCTCAGAGGTCAAACGGTCACCAATTGTGTGCGTTATTTAAAATCTGACAAACGTGCATTTTTGTAAAATTTTGATAACGCATTATAAGTCACAAAGCAATACTTTGTTGTTATTGGCGTAAGTTATCCCATCTTGTGTTAACTTGTCGTTATAATGGTAACACCGACACTGCAGTAGTCTTGAGGTCTGTCTATCTACAGGTCAAGAGATTACCATTTTTAACCGTTACCGCTGAACTCGCCATTGATATCACCACACGCCTCAACCACTCAAAAAGAATATACCGCTGTGAAAGGGTGATTACCCCGTAACACTCTGATGTCAATATCCTATCTTTGACCATGCCAAAGATGATGTTTTGTCAGATGTATGCTATAACGACCGTTGACCTACTCGTCTGTATCTTCGCATATGGATTGTCGTAGACTACTACAAGGACCACATAGGAATACTTGATATGTGGCACAGTGCGTGTAGCTATTTGGAATTAAAATTTTAAATTAAAAAATGTTTAGTGTTCGAGAGTCATTAAAGTTCTAACAGTCACTCCACTGAATCGATGAAACGATGCGCATTGGTCAGAATTAAGGCAACGACCAAAATTGGTGACCTTTCGACCTCCGGTCACATAATAATACAACTGATTTTCCATAATACATACAAGATTATAACTATGTATTGAGAGCTGTAGTAAGTTTTTTAAGCCTGACGCGTGATTAGAAATGGTGTAATTCAAAAGGTCTGACTGGTCTGGGCCTTGTTTGTAGGCTCGTTTTATACCCTTTTAGGCGGCGGGACCGAAGCAGCCTGTGACGGCGGCTTAGCTGGGTGTGCACATGCCCAGTTTCATGCGAGCCTCGGGCCCCAACCCTGACACCCGCATACGTAGTTATTCCCCCAATAATACATACAGGGAATGAAAGAGAAAACAACAAACAATATTTCGAGTGGTCAGTTATTAATAATAATTAATAGAAAATGACACGGTGTTCAGATTTTTGTCTCCCCATATCCTAAAAACGGCAGACGATGATGCGGATTTGTTTTGTCCAGCGACCCTAAGATCGAATATATATATATATATATATATATATATATATATATATATATATACGGACGTGCTCAGATACGTAATGCACGCTCGTTTGATCGTAATAAAGATTGCGGCAGATGCTGACATCTATGCAACAATATAACCAAACATACAGAATGACGCCCTTGTCTCAGTCAAATACTGGAACATACATACATACATACATAATATATTCACTTGAATGCACACACGCACGTGTATGGCTGCATGCATGCACGCTTAAAAATGCGCACGTGCACATACACGCATACATGCGTATGGACGTACCTGCACATTCTCTCACCTACTCACTCACGCGCGCACTCACTCAAGCATATGCGCAATGCACATATAGAAAAAAAACCCACACACGTATAGGCCCCACACATTCTCGCACGCGCACTCACTCACTCACACACAAATGAGCACATTTCTGAGACCCCGTGCTCCAATTAATTCTACCTATTCGAACAGACATATGAAACAAACTCTGAACAAAAACTGTCTCAGGTGTTTTTATAGATATATGGATATACGTACAATCAAACCTGCATGCAAGGGACACCGCATGTGTTCGCTTACTACCACGTCATCCTGGTACTTTGATCAAAGCTCTCACGTGGTTGGGTTACCTGTCTACGCACACCCGCACTTTTACTCTCGCGTGAAGCAGGAGTAATCGAAAAGAATTTATACCACGTGATACCGTTATCCGAGTATACCTCCGGGCGTTCGGATATGTAATTGGGGTAAGCGTGGCACCTCGATAACATATCCGAACTTAGGCAATGCTAAACATAGCATTTCTGGCCGGTTTTGATGGCGGATCTTTATAATCCGGTAACCATTGACATGTGAGTGTTTCAATTTCAATACAACTATGCAGGACAGTTGCTGAATATTTTGAAACTGATTCCACTGGAAGCTGTTGCTGCCATAGGCAGCAGCAACTCCCAGTTAAATTGTTTTCAAAATAATCAACATAATGATCGTTTATCTTTTATCATGAAGAATCTGTTGCCTCTTGTCTGTTATCGTCAGGGCGATTACGAGTCGCCGTTATAGAATTGTTTGGAGTGCGCACTTAACTGGTTACCGGTCTGCCGCTATACCGCTTTATAGGGAACACGTCTAGCGGTACCTTTCAAAAACCAAGGCCTGGATCCGCATCGCACATTACGAGGCCAGTCGCACACTGTGAGGTTTGCGTTCCAGAGAGTACCGGGGGCGCAGTCAAAGTGATAAGGCAGTCCCCAGGAACAGATATAGAACTTTTGGCAGTTAAGTGGGTCTTCGTAAAAGCCGAATACGCTGTCGCAACGCATATCTGTTGAAAACGAAGAAAAGTTGTTAGTATATTTTATTAAGACCACTTATGTTAAAAAGGTTAGCTGTCACTAGCATAAGTGGATATTTTGCTCGGTTGGTTGGTCTTACGTTTGGTCGGTTGTTCGGCCAGTCGATCAGTCATCCTGACTGTCGGTATGTCAGTCGGTCATTGGGTTGGTCGGTCTGTCGGTCAATCGGCCGGTTGGTCTGTGTAAAGCATTTGGTATTTTTACATCACAACGCATGGCGCATGAATGGTAAATGGTATTAATTTTGTAATAAGTTGTCAAAGGGTCAAGTTACAATTGGTTGGATTAATTCCGATTTTTAGATATGTGCGACCATAAGATGGTAGAACAACTGATTCAACAGCAGTTAACATAGGATCAGATGACTTTTGACAGGAGCCGTGAGTGTGAAAGAGCAGAGAAGGGGAAATGGAAATGAGAGAAGATAAGAGAAGATTGGATAAAGAGAAGAAAAGAGAAAGAACAGAAGTAAAGAGAAGCAAAGACAAGAGAAAGAAGAGAAGTGAAGAGAAGAGAAGTGAAGAGACGTGAAGAGAAGTGAAGAGATGAGAAGAGAAAGAAGAGAGGTGAAAAGAACAGACGCAAAGAGATGAGAAGAGAAGAAAAGATAAAGACGCGAAGAGATGAGAAGAGAAGAAAAGAGAAAGAAGAGACGTGAAATAGAAGAGAAGAAAGGAAACGAAAAGAGAAGAGAAGAGCTGATGATAGATGAGGAGGGCAGAGGAGAGGATGGACGAATATAGAGGAGAAGATAACTACTCGAGTGTATTTCCGAAAAAGTTGGTCCCGATCCCAGGATGATTCATAATAAGGAAAAATTAGTTACCTCTCGGGGATGTAGAAATTGTTTGAGTGTAGCTTTCGTGACCATCTCGGTCACTTCTTCAGCACTAACTGACGGTGATGGGACAATCACCCCCTAGCGATGATTAGTGTGTCGCACCAAACTTGATGCCCCCACCCCAAACTCATAATACCTGGTGTAGATTACAGATACATTGTTGAATTTGAGATGACCATTCATTCCCCATAGCCTGAGAGCATTCAAAAACCAGAATGCAGAAACAGCTTCTCAGAAGATTAGATTGAACATATGTGGAGGTGAGGTGTGGTGGCGGGCGATTACCACCGAACCAACCGCTTCGCTGGAAGAGAAAAAACCCACCGACACTCCCAAGATACCGCCCCCACCCACTACCTCCGCCACCGATTAACAGGTTTTGTCCATGACCCTGGGGCACAATACGCAAGGCAAAATGGCGTAATGTAATGGCATATGCAATGAACAAACGTACATTTCAGAAGGAAAGGATATGCATATAGCCCTGCCTGTTGATATAGGACACTTGTCATTTGCTTGAGGCCGAAAGCTAGAGATTCTTTAAGATACGTGGTCGGATGACCAAACGTCATAAAGTACCACCATGATTGGGCCGAACAGCTATTGATCATAGCAAATGCCTCGGATTAAGTGCCCACCTGGCTTTACTGACCACTGTTTAATGGGCCATAAACTATCTGTAATGAACCTTTAAAGTGTATCCATCCATCATATGACGTCATAACCAACTACGTGACGTGTAGGATGATGTCATAATCAACGACGTAAATAAGTTCGTCAAGAACGCTTAATTAATGATGGGCTAAATGTTGTTGTACGAATTGTATGTATGTCTTTACTATTTAATAAAAATGATGTTGAATATGTTGAAACTTATTTGACTGGGCACTGTTGCTGCCATAGGCAGCAACAGCACCCAGTCCATTAGTTTCAAAATATTCAACAGCTTACCTTATAGTTTTCTGGAAATTGAGATTCAGAGAGTGTAGGGATCGATCGATCCCAACACGGTCAAAGCGAGGGTGGAGCTTAGCTACATATGGGCGGGGTATAGGTAAAACTAGAAAACCTCCATTGAAGGATTTTGCCGTACCTTCCTCTTCCAGCCACCGCCCATCCTGAGCTGCGGCGCTGTGTTCTCTTGGTTCAATCGGAATATCTCCACGCCGTCTCTCGCTGTGGTGCGAGTGACGTGCCCGAACATGGTCAGCTGATTCATCTATTTCCGTCTCCGTACCTTGCCAGTCATGATCTGTTTCTAGCGTGTTCCAATGGAAGTATTCTTCTTCACTTATGTCATACTCTTTGTGTGGGTGTCCGGTAGATACGACATCCGGACGCGGTCCTCGTCGCGCGTGTTGGAGCTGAATTTCCGTCATAAAATCAGTTTCTGAACCAATTTTAATAAGTGGTACTGAGGTATGTTTCGTCAGAGAAGTGTGATAGGTGGTTGTTTTATTTTGATTTATCTTTACTTCTTCAGAATTAGTATCTTCCAATTTTTCATTTAATGATTTTCCAGTCTTTCTATCGTCATTGAGTCCGTATTTGTTATTGTCGAGGTCGCTAATTTGATCATCATTTTTCGACAGTTCTTCGCGTTCCAATGCTATATCTCTATAGTAATTTGTATGCTTTGTTTTAAAAGTGGGGCGCTTAGATTTTACGGCATGTTGTAAGGAGGTCTCATGATCACTGCTAAATGCGCTAGTACCGTCCTCAGAGGTTGCAACTAACGATTTACTGCGAGATATGTCGTCAATGTGCGTGTCGGAACTTCCGGGTGCCGTCGGGACATCGTCATCCGAATCGGACACGTTTGCTTTCACACGCCTGACGTTGACACTACTGTTTGCTTCAATCTGTTCAGCTTCCGGAAATCCTCCGGTATTAGCACGACCCTTAGTGTTTGTCCCTTGCCATTGCGGCGTGACTTTCCTGCTATCGCCACTCACCTCAGCTTCAGAAGCGCTGGTATTTGTAGAGTTATCATGCTCTGTATTTGTTTTACGTTCAGATTGATAAGGAATACCCGGATTTCTGTCCTGTGTTCTGTAAACCCAATGAAGCGGGAACCAGTAGGATGGGACGGTGCTACCAATACCTACGCTGTGGCGACCGGCCAGCATCCCGCGCTCAGCGGGAACATTACTTCGGCCACGAAGTACTCCTGTCAATGTAGGGATACCACTATTAAGACCATTGGAAGACGATCCCACCTCATTCGCGGTATTGCCCCGCCCATGGACACGAAGCTGCGTCTCTGGCATCTCTTTAAGTTCGGTGCCATCATTGTGTATACTGTTATCATAGAGATAATCATCATTTTTCTCCCCCTTCTGCCGATTCATGCGTCTGAATTCTGAGTTAACAAAGTAGTCTTTATTAGATGAATCAAGTAAACGACGAGGGTAGGTGAGTTCTGATGGAGTTGGTATTGGCAAAGATGATTTAGCGTACTGGTCCCTCGATATTCTTGACTCAGATTGTGGCTGTGATATCAGCTCCGGTTTTGTGTGATTACCAAGCACTAGAAATAATAATAATCATAAACTACTACTACTACTACTACTACTACTACTACTACTACTACTACTACTACTACTACTACTACTACTACTACTACTACTACTAGTACTACTACTACTACTACTACTACTACTACTACTACTACTACTACAATTACTACACTACAATTACTACTACTACTCCTACTACTACTACTACTACTACTACTACTACTACTACTACTACTACTACTACTACTACTACTACTACTACTACTACTACTACAATTACCACAATTACTACTACTACTACTACTACTACTACTACTACTACTACTACTACTACTACTACACGACATGTGTCGTCGTCGTCGTCGTCCTTGTCGTCGTCGTCGTCGTCGTTCTCGTCGTCATCGCCGTCGTTATCGCAATAAAGGATAGCTTACCTGTTGTGAATATTAGTGGTAGTGATGTTGTGATTTGCTCATCTGTTGTTTGGGTCGCCTCGTCAGACATCATTTCCTGAGACTTAACAACGTCCAGAGCAAAAAACAACAAATCAGCCACAGTCGCCTTAGCCGCTTCCGGGTCAGTGGTCACAGAGTCACAGATGACCGGAAGCTGCAGACTTGAGAGAAGGTAAATTGTTGATTCCATGGTCTGGTACGATTCTGAAGAAACAGATCGTTAGAAATATCATTTACATGCAACCCTATTTAGATAGCATTCGTTCGCTTTTTGGGACAAAGTATCGCGCCAAGATATTTCCGAATAACTATTGTTTTGTTTTCCACAGGAGTGGGAAGAGCTGATGACATATACAAAGAATGTACTTTATGTAGTTCGAGTGCCCGTGACCAGCAATCGCTATGGAGATTCCTTAGACCATTGTATAGGCTATAACAGGGTGGCAGCAGATACTTCGTTGTTGTTGTTTGTTTTGTTGTTGTGGTTGTTGTTGTTTGTTGTTGGTGTTGTTTACGTTGTTTGGTTGTTTTTTGTTGTTGCTGTTGTTGGTGTTGTTGTTGTTGTTCACGTTGTTTGGTTGTTTATTGTTGTTGCTTCTGTTGTTGTTGTTGTTGTTTGTGTTGTTTGTGTTGTTATTGTTATTGTTATTGTTGTTGGTGGTGGTGGTGGTGTCTGTGCTGTGTGTGTCGGTGTTGGTGTTGTTGTTGTTGTTGTTGTTGTTGTTGTTCTTGTTGTTGTTGTTGTTCTTGTTGCTTACCAGATTGGAGCAATGCTATTCTGTCTATCTCCCGAGCTCTTCTGGCCTGCTCGCTGACTACTAAACTGCCAACCCCCCATATCACAGTCAGTAGAATAAAGGAAACCCGCATCTGCAGAGAAACAAGAAATTCAAAACTGTTCAAATACATATGACAATACGATAGATCCCAACACGGGAGATGTGTGGGTAGAGCTTAGCTAGAGATATGCGGGGAGGGGTGGGGGGGGCAATAGCTAAAACTGGATTCCAGTATTACCCTGTTGACATTCGGTTAAATACGCCACATGTGCAGTGGTAGCTACGAAACAAAGAACATGGTATAAACGGAACCCTGGTGAGCCTTAATTTAACTATTTGACTGTTGAATTCAGTACGGCGGTGATGGTTATAAGTTACACTTGTGCGATTACGTGATTCAATTGAAAATCGCGATTATCTTTTAAATATTTTATTTAAATGATTAAAAATTAAATAATCGCGTAATCTTGAATTATATCTCCTTCATAAACTATTTCAAAACATGCCTTTTAATTGTTCTTTAATGTGATCTGTCACCAAAATATGAAATTTTTCTCAACGAATATATGTCCGTTTACAAGCCGAGAGAAGACTATTTTTTTAAAATGTATCACTGGAATGACTGGCTCGAACACCGAGCCAGACATTCCAGTGATAGATTCCCAAAAAATGTCTTCTGTTGGCCTGTAAATGAACATTTTTAAACGCCATTGTGACTTTCCTCATTGATATGCCTTTGATTTTATGTCTGGGTAATTTGTCAAGTTCGACTGGCCGACCATAGTCAGTTTGCTGGTTTCGTGGACATGCGCAGTTGCTATGCCCAGTCGGACGCTACATAATTAACTATAGTCCGTTGGTTCCAGATTCCCCATTGAATTACTTCTGCAGAGGATGTGGAGCCGTGTACCAGTCTCCATTAACCCTTTCTTTCATCTGTTTGATGGCCTACAAAAATGGGTTACTTTTGTCCGCTAAAACGTCAAAAAGTATCCATATGACACAAAGTGAAAAGGAATAAGGGCTTGGGAACATTGGCAGGCATTGAGAAAACATAATTTCATCAAACCTAGTTTATCTAGTGAAATATTTACACTTTTATATGCATTTATTCTTGACAAACTATCAGTCCGCCATTTTGAAATTTTCGCAAATATCGCACAAACCAACTGAACCGAGCTCGGGTGTTCGGCCGACTATAGTAGATTAGTTAACTATTTCAAATTCGATTGGGAATCTAGTTATCTCTAATAGTCAAATATGTGTAGGAGTCGAACTGGACCAAGGCAGTTTAATCGAATAATCAGTCTAATCACGATTATTCTTAAATAACAGATCGTGACCACTCAAAAAAATTATCGCAGAAATTTGATCTGGTAGCACAAAATATTGGTGTCCTTGACATTGATCAAAGGGATAAGGTGCCATTGATCAATGGGGCAGCCATCCCTGACACTATTGTAAAATGATTAAAAGGTGATAACGGAACATTTCTGTCAAATCTTGTTTAAAAATATTAAAAAAGTACGAAACGTGGTAGAGATAATTTTCTCCATATGGGGCAATACTTTTTTAAAACTCATTAAAGAGACAGAGTTGTGGCCCTTATTTTAAGTCGTGGCCTCTTCATTTTCACTCAGAAATGGATATTGCCTGAAGAAACATTGCTGCTAAATTTGGTTTTAAGCCATCAACAAATGACGAAACAAATGTATTCAACTATTCATTAACGATAGGGCTCAATACATTAAAGTATTAATGACCAGAGTTATGGCCCTTGTTTAAAGATGCGGCCGTTATATATTCACAGTTCAAATAGATATTTGGCTAAAGGAACATATCTGCCAAATTTCGTTTCATTCCATCAAAAATTGACGAAATACGCGCATTCTCCCCATAGGGTTCAATACGTAAAACACTTTAATAAACCAGAGTTATGGCCCATGTTTAAACGCGTTACGATTTAATGTTCATATCGCCAATAGATGGTGCCTAAAGGAACATACCTGTTAAATTTACTTTTAATCAATCGATCATTGAAGAACTGTAACACAAATATAATTTCCTCATAATGCTTCAATACTTAAAACAACTTAGTGAAACAGAGTTATGGCCCTTGATTAAGGGCGTGGCCACTTCATATTCATAGACCATTTAGATAATGGCTAACAGAACATGTCTGCTAAATTGTGTTTTAATACATCGATAAATGACGAAATGTTCCAGAAACGTATTTTCCCCATAGGTTCCAATGCTTTGAAAATATAGCATGGACCATAACTCTGCCAATTGTGGGTGCGCTAACTTCCTCTTGATAACGCAAATAGATATTTCCTAGCGGAAGATATCTGTCAAATTTGGTTTTAATCCATCAGAATATGGCAAACCGTGTCACAATTGTTGACAGACAGACGACAGGCTACAGAGAGACAGACAAATCGCGATTGTATATGCTCACCTAGGTGAGCTAAAAATATGAAACCTCTTACGAGTTACAGTCGCAGATGACTCGGGGGAAGCAACGCAGCAGCCATTCGGAGAAGCACCTCTCAGAGTGAGTCGTGGTGCAAATACACCTAGGTGTGAGCGGCCAATAAACAAAACCAACAATAACAAATAATATGAATTTACACGCATACTTGAGCACACAAACCGTACCACATATAGGGTATATCACCAGAATATTGTTTACTCTCCCCAGGGCACATTATCCGGAAGTTGGCCATTCTTTCACGCAATCTATTTCCTGTTTGTCTGAGTTTTGGAGAGGATGACTATAGCGATCTATAGCGGGTGCTGTATACTGGAGCGTGGGGGGAATTAAGAGAGGATAAGACACTGGTAACGAATTATAGCCACTGAATCTGTCAGTAGAAATATAGATATAGTGCAGGAAGGCGACGAAAATAATGATGATGATTATGAAGATGACGATGTGACAGCGATGATGATGATGACGATGACGATTACTATCCCGACCATAATCACGATCACGACCACAATCGCGATGACGATAATAAGATATAGTCATGTCTATAATGATGTTGAATGGATTCAAAATATAGTAATAATAAAGTCGTTGAATCAAACGGTTATGAAAATAAAGTAGTCGGAATCCACGCACTGATATGTAACCTATTTCACGTCTGGAGATTGTTGTAAATGTTCAGCTTAACGTAACCGTTTCATAACGAAGCTTTCCAAAACAGACCTCTGCAATGGTCTTGTGCATGTACATTTGCAGGTTCAAGGAATGCAATTTCTGCCAGTTTACGACTGGGTTGAGTAGCTCGATAACTGGGTTAGTCATTCCAGTGGTAGGTTATCAAAAATAGTATGCTCTTGGCATCCATATGGAGAGTCAATAAGGAAATGTCTTGATTTTCTTGAACGAATTTAGACATTACAGATGCAAGGGTGTTAACGGTATCTGTACGATTAGCTTATTCAATTTGACCTGTGTCCATGACCTTCTTCACAGGCAATACAGAATTCATTTCTAGGCTAGGATCCGACCATATGGAGTCGATTGGAGGAGTTATTCTTGTGATCATAACAATGGACCGTTCCATTTTAGATATGCCTCGCCCATCTCTAGCTAAGCTCCACCGACACCTCGCTCGTGTTTGGATCGATCGATCTCTGAACTCCCTGACTTTCAATTTCCAGAAAACTATACAGGTAAGTGATTGAATATTTTGTAACTAATTTGACTCGGCGATGCTGCTACCAATTGTAGAGCAATACAATTTGTAAAACGTGTCGAAATATTAAAGCGTTAAAGACCGGCCAAATAGAATCATTTATGACGTAATGATTATGACGTCATCATACATGCCGCTTAGCTTGTTATGACGTTGTATGACGTCAGATGATAGATGGATACTCTGGAAAATTGTAATGCCTCAATCCGAGGAAAAGCTTAAAAGGGATCAGATAAAATCACTAAATCCGGTGATAAAGTGTAGGGGCACGGGGACCCCATCACTCTGATATCCATCCTAATATATCCTTGTAGTTATACTGCTTCTGTTCCTGAGGGCCTATGTCATCTAGTGAAATACATTTAACAATTGCTCTACCCAATTGCCAGTTAATTAATTCTTCAATGTTTGTAGCTAACCTATCCTATATTATTAAACATAGATGATGGTGGAGGTAACGAGTTAACAGTCATAACAATCAAATTAGTGTAGTTAAATATATTAAATAACTGGTGGTGGATAATAAGTCACTCGATCATACCTAAGTCTAACAAAAAGAGAAAAGGTTATTCATCTAAGTTGGAATTCCAAAAGCGCACTCTTGAAACATGTAACTTACACGTGGTTGGCACTGACCATGGCCATTTCACATCATTTAGGAGTATCATAAGAGGACCAACTGAAAAGCTGGCACAGCTCCATGCAATCCGTGGCCAGCGACTTGCTGCACCACCTGATTCCATACATCGTATAGATGAAGTATGTGATCTTATCCGTGCAACGTGTCGACTAATACGTGGTAAAGACGGGTATAATCGAATCATTCATGATGTCATGATTATGACTTCAGCATACACGTCGCATAGTTCATTATGACGGCATATGATTGAGTGAATAAATGGATCCATGAATTGAACCCGAGACGCAAAGCAGGATCGCCAGGCTGCTACTTATGAGGAGGCATTAAACTCCGTGATTGAGATTCTTAACAAGCATGTCATTGAAAGGAATGATGAAATGCAGCTGACCTCTCTGCGGCTCGTCTACATTGATAATCTTGAAGAAAACCGCTATCCAGATCCAGAGTATTGGAGTAAAATTCCGCTGTAATGGTGGAAGAATCATGAAATCAATGAGATCATCAGTTTCACTAATGTGACATTAATGAAGTACATTCCCTGTGACAAGGGATTTGTTTCCTTTAATCTAATTTATAATAGCATCATCGTAGTTGCCAAAGCCATGGCATTCGCATACAGGCTTGGTTCTACTGACAAGTTTGCTGATGTTGCTCTTCTTATCCGTGGACTAATCCAGAGAGTTATAAGGAGTCGAAAGAGCAGTGCTGGCGTCCAACAGCAGATGCTATGGAAATACAGTCTAGCAAGCAGATGCATGATGAGGTATTCAATCTAATCGTGTGTGGCACACCTGAGGTTGGAGATAAGAGTAAGAAGATTCATTGACTTGTTCTCTCAATCAGTCAAAACTTGTGTTGGGGCTTTACAGATGCAGAGCGGAAGCTGCCTAAACATATTCTGCATTGCAACACCATTTACCGTTTGTGAGCAAGATGCTCATTATCATCCTGAACGAGTTAGGCCACTCCGAGTCCTATGACCATGGCCAGAGCCACTGACGAGGTGTCTACATGCCTAATATCTAGGATCATTGCTGGTGGGGGTAACACTCTCTTTCACTGTGAGTGGGACAACCTCAACAAGATTCTCTTCAATGTCCATGAATCAAATGTTATCAGCTATCCCAGTGACATAGTGCTTTATGAGACGGAATCTGCCTTTGAGAAAACTCAGGCGCAAACCGTGCCTCAGAATGGGAGATCATATGACAGGAGTGTCAAATTTGATACACCAGAGTTGGCCCTAAATTCCCAAGAGCGTACATCCTTCACACCTACCATGGAGAATGGCAAGGTATATAATTCCAGCATGTCGGAGTACTATGCTTCTAGGATGGCTCGAAGTGATGGCAAGCAACCTGTGCCTGCTAATGGCGGATTCGTCTCTGCTAACAGAAGCACACCGATGAGAAAGTAAACAATTGATAACGTCACACCAATCAACTGGCTAATCACGGAATGCATTACTGTACAACATATGTTGATGGATACAGAGTTAGTCACTGGTGGGGAAGGCTCACAACAGTACCTGGTAAATACATTTGATCTTGTAGTCCCATGAAAGCACGTCCACGCATATGCAGGTATCCTGTCAGGTACACGAAGCATATCATTTTTCCTGGTCAATTCCAGACAACCCAGAACTGAGTGGACATGATTACTGGCCATAAGTGTCGTTGCACTGTTTATTCAGACATTCCTCTAGAGCCCCAGCTAGTCACCAGCGGCTGTCCACAGTGTCAAGGCCTATTTCTGTTTGAAAATGGTATGTGAAGCAATGGAGTGGCTGATGATGGAGCAGTTCATTCTGGAAGATAGCATCAAGATTAACAACCCGGTGACCATATCGTCTTGAAAGACCCCTCAACTCCGGATCATATAAAGAAGTACCACGAGTATGAAGATAAGGTACAGCATGGTCATCTTGGGAAACAGCTTCTCCTTCATCAAGCACTGCCATCTAGTCTTCATGCTTCAGTATTCAGTGAAGATGAAGAATTTTGAACTTTCCACAAGTTTAATAGAGAGATGGTTGACCTGTTCTTTACGCGTGCTAGTCAGAATTATGCCAGAATTATTGCAGGTAATTATGAGCATAATGGAAGAGCTACCCATTTATATCAATAGTCTCACAAAGTTGAACAGTTTGGCGTAGAGTGTCAATTATATTATAACATGTAATAGATATCGATCCTGCATTTATTATATGTGCATCTTTTTAAATAATACGATTAAAGAAAATACACACGTACTTCTCCGCATCTCCAGGTACTTAGTCTGGCTGGAGGTGTTCCTCACTAACTAACCTGGAGCTGTCTCCCCCTGAGGCAACGGAACTATGCCTACAGGGTTCTATTGTTAGTGCACAGTGGCCCATTCCTGGAACAGTGAGTACAGTGGATAAGACGATGGAGGAGCCATTCGTAGAGTTCTCCAAGCCAAAAGCTATTCTGTTCTTGTATATCCATAGTGTAGGCTAGGCACGAATGTCACAAGAGTCCCTTACAATGCAGATGTGGTGCTAACTTGATGTGAACACCCATATTCTCACACGTTGCAGTAAATCTATGATGACTGTTCAGGATGCTTGGAGCATATGAGCGCTTGTACCTTACCACATCTGCCCGCGCTCAGTTCTCTGTGTGGACAGGCTGATCAGATCAAGATGAGTGAGGAAGCAGTGAGGCGAACCATTGAAGCTAACTTGAGCATCACTAATCCATCCACCATTGCAGACGAGGACCACCTATACCGTGTCGCATTTGGTGCTCCAAGCTCAACGGGGGGTGAGCATGGTGATCTTTGGGCAGAAGGAGTTGGGAAAGAACTCATGGCCGCCTTCATTGAGGAGTGTGATAAGAGATTCTTTGACCCTATTCCGAGGCAGAAGTTGTTGACCCTAAAAGACTGCGATAAGAACGGGCAGGTTCAGCTTCACACAGGGAAAGTTGAGTATACATACAATGCTTAATTTTCTAAGTACTCAAACACGTGTGTCGAGCATGTAGCGAAGTGGACGATGGGTTGACATAGCGATCGTATTGCCATCTTGCCTCTGTTAAAGTTTTTCAATGGAGATTTAGTATATGAAGGGCTTATCCATTCTCAATAAAATTGGCCAAAACTAGTTTTCAAGAAAATGATGTTTCAGTTTAGTACATGCAATGTATATTTTAATGACTTTAAAAGTATACTATTACTTTCTCTCTTCTTTACAGGTTATCTAGTACCCAGGGAAGAACTTGGCCTTCGTAATACTCATCACATCTTAACTCCTGGATGAACCTCCTGACATCAATGAACCCATGCCATACTCCCTCATTCCAGTTCCTCGCAGCATGAGCACTTTTGATGCCTTCTTTACAAGACCAACAAAGCTGCCATATTCCATTCCTAGCAGTACCCAGGACGTGCCCTATCCTAACGTGGCTGTTTACATCCAGGATAGCCTGGCCCTCTTGCACATCCTCCCCAGTCTTCCACCCACATGCAGAGCGATTTGCCTCCAAGTGCTTGGCCACGTGACCTAAAAGAAGAACGCCATCCTCTCTACCTATTGCTATGAACCAAACTCCATCAAGGAGCAGCAAAGGATGAAGTGAGGCTGCTCTGATAAATTCACCATGGATGGGCCTGGCACCATACAGCCGGCTAGTTTTAAGCTATTTCTGGCAAACGAGCAGAATTAAGCTCCAGTTCTGTCAGCTGCTGCGCCTGGTAGGGTGGGTGGGGCGAAGAAATGGTGTAGCATCCAGGCTGGAGACGTGTGTCACATCAATAGTTGTTGTGGATGCGAGAGCTCACCAGCTGGTCACTTCAAATGATGAAGTAAGTAACCGTTGTCAACTAAGTCAATTTGAAATAGCAATTATTGTTTTTCTACCACTAGAATTATGTATACTCATAGAGGATGGCAGGTAATATACTAAATTGTATCTGTTCCAGGTTATGGTGAGCGAGATTCATGCATGGCCATCAAATTAGCAGACGGGCAGCTGTGTGGTACTTTACCTCAACCACGCTGTGACACTCGCTTTCAAATCTTCTGTCGTAAGGACATCTTCTTCAACCTTCTCGATCAATCACACCCCATCAACCTCCCCATCTACCTAAACACTGGGCAAGGTACGCATCGCCAGATTATTACTGTGACAGAGTTCGGTGAATCCCTGGGTGATTACTGCAGGACACTCATTGGTTACTATGTCTCTACCGATGAAGACCGCACCAGCGCCTTCAAGGGAAAGGACAAGGCCGCTCTTCTCAAGAACCTCAAGTTCCACATAACCTTCAGGTAGGCCAACATCTGGTGCCAACAAATTCATGTTCATGGTTTGCAAGATTTGATTTTTTAATTATCATATCATTTCAGAGAAACATTTTACAAGAAACATTTCATTGATTATATACTCATCAATGGCACCAATTTTTAGGTTGCTTGTTATAACAAAAATACAAAGTGGCATCTTTTAAAACTAATTTCATTTATTATGAACAAGCTTTCACACATAAATGCGAGTAATCACATTTATGTGCGAAAGACTGTTCATAATAAATACACTTAGTTTTATAACGTACCACTTTGTACTTTTCGTACACCATATCGTGACTAACACGGCTAGCTCAACTTGTATTTTCTAGGTTGTTCAGTGAAGTCTTTGAGTGGTCGGTCAAGCATGCGGTTCTGCAGCCGCTAGAGCAGTTCACGTAGATTATATACGGACAGCTCAGCTCAGAAGACATCTATGAACTGTGTGCGAGCAAAGATGATCCCAATATGGAAAAAGAAAATGACTCCCAAGTCTAAAATGCATCTTGTCCGAATCCCACACTGTCAGGACTCTATCATCCCTCACATTTAGCATGTAAACGACAGAGTATCTTGCTACAAGAGAGCTAATGAACCACTCCACTGTAAACCAAAATTCTACGTCACTGGACACGGATAGGAGAGCGTGTGTGGCCATGTGGACCCATCCGACCTTCCTCTCTTATTGATCTGCTGGAAACTGCCGTTTGTGAGAATGGGGGAGTACGAGGAGGAGGATATGGACTATGGTGAGATACTAGAGTATCTTGGTGATGATGAGTAAAAAGCCTCATCTGTACCTTACGTGTAGACAGTAGTAGTGAACGTTCACTTACATCAAAATGAGTATTAATTCATATCCTTCTTTTTTGCAGTCACGCCTTACAATTTTTTATCTAGTGGACTCATATGGAATGATTCACTGCTTCATTAGTATTAGCCACTATTCCTGATTTCCTCGAACTTTTTATGCATATAGCTAGGATTTTGCTTTATGTCACGCTTTCAGAACATGTTGTCCTCGATCACATTGTTGCAATCACCAGTTTCCATATAGTGTGTGACAAGAGGCAAGTCAGCAAGGTATGTTTCTATCGTCATCACCTACAGTTTCTCACCCGATTTAGTGATTTTTTCTGATTTTTTCAAACTTATCATCAAAGTGAGGCATTACAATTGGCACAATCACAACTCTAACTCCTCCATTGGATTCCTCATCATCGAATTGTCTGAAAAATGTGGTGACTTGCCTTTGTATGATGTCTGGTTCAAAGGTCACGGAAAATACAGATTACAAGCGTTATCCAAGATGGTCTCAAAATGAACCCCGTGGGACATTTGTTGACGCTGTTAACCCTTTAACACTCGAATTTGTTCAAAAAAATTTCATATTTCCAAAAGAAAATGTCGATTTGCAGACCGTGACAAGACTATTTTGAAATTTTACCGCTGGAAGGACTGGCTCGGTTATCGAGCCAGTCATTCCAGTGGTAATTTTTCATAAAATAGTCTACGCTTGTTCTGCAAATGGACATTTCTCAAGACCACTGCTGAAGCCATTTTTGGCTGAAATACGTGTTAAAGGGTTAACACATTTTTTTGTTTTCATAAACAATGCGAGGGGTGCATGAGGACTAGACTAAAGGTGTGTTTACTAGAGTTCATAGCGCGGGGGAGTGGAAATTGAATTCCACTTTCTCTATAACGGCTCTCATTACCATACGATGGATAACAATTCGAGCACAGCTTTTTTTCGGCGTATGATGGCAGTGTGTTTGCTAATTTAACGTTATTGATTCTCGACTCCCAATGGAGCCGCGTTGATCTCCGTTTAAATAGGAAATTGCAAAATAATCTCGTTAATCCAAACTGAGACTTATAGCATAGATTACGATGTCGAGTTTTCTGAAATCTGTAACGGGGTTCTCGGTAACATAACACCAAATAGTTTTAGAGAGCCAAAGTAAATTGACTGCCGGTTGATATTGCAAAGATATCGCAAAGATGTCACGATCTGCACTTAACGTGTACACAGTTCGCAGTCAATTGGTCAGACAGTGTTTGCGCTACAAATCACCTATGTTTGACTGACGATGACCCCAAAGGAAACATCCACAGAGGCACCATTGTGGAATTGAAAAGCATATGTGAACACTTGATCCGCTCTCCGTAATAGCTAGTCCTAGGAGTACCACCTCCATTTCTAGCTAAGCGCCGCCCACTTATTGAGCGAGTTCAATTTGATTCGAAACATATATATGTGCATTCCCGTATTCTATATTTCAAGGTGGCCACGCACGTAAGCTGTTGCATATTTTGAAACCAATTTGACTGGGGACTGTGCTGTTTATGACAGCAACAGCTCTCGGTCAAATTAATTGCAAACTATTCAGCATAATCTTTATTTATTAAACTGTGAATTTATCAAAGACGGGCCATTGCCACTTTTCGCGTCTGTTAAAAGGTGATGTATTTTGATTATGACGTCAGATAAATGAGTGTCACACCGGGTCCATGGACCAGACAGTGCGTTCACAACAGACAGTTAACATATTTGAGTGATGACCTCACTGGAAATATTCACATACACATCGTTGTTGAAGTTATGAATTCAAATTATCGATTAATCACATGACGTCATAATCAACAACGTCATGTGTAGGCTGGCGTCATAATGAATTACGTCATAAACGCGTAATAGTCTGTCAAGTTGTACGAATTGTATGTATTCTTCTATTTAACAAACATGCTCTTGAATATTTTGAAAGTAATTTGACTGAGCGATTTTGCTGCAACAGCACCTAGTCAAATTAGTTTCAAAATACTTTAACAGCCTACCTGTATAGTTTTCCGGAAACTATGATTCAGCGAGTGCAGGGATCGATTGATCCCAACACGGGAATATCATTGGTGGAGCTTGAATAGAGATGGGCGGGGTATAGCTAAAACTGGATTCCCTTCACCCCCACCCCCACCCACACACACCCCTTTGCAAAGTATATGTGTTCTGATCTGCTATTCTGGGGATCGTTATGGTCAATTAATCGCCCTTTCCGAGTTTATCCATCCATCATATGACGTCATACTCAACTATGCGACGAATAGAATGGCATCACAATCAATGATGTCCTTATTACGTCACGAATGAATAGTTGAAGACGGACTAGGCATTGTTTTACGAATTGTATGTCTTTACTCTTTAATAAATATCCTGTTGAATATTTTGAAACTAATTTGACTGTGCGCTGTTGCTGCCACAGCAACAGCACCCAGTCAAATTAGTTACAAAATATTCAACAGCTTAACTTTATAGTTTTCAGGAAATTTTTAGTCAGGGCATCCGTGGATCGATAAATACCAACATGGTGAATTGTGGGCCGAGCTTAGCTAGTCATGGGCAGGGCATAGCTAAAAAGGAAAGGTCAATTACTTGAGCATAATATTAGTATACACCATTCCTACACGGTAAATATGAAATATGTCTAGGTAGAGTTCAGCCGGATATGCTAATCATATTGGTTACGCGTACTTTCGTGAAGTGTGCGAAGTGTATGTCTTTGACGGATTTAACAATTTAATAAACATTGTGTTGAATATTTTGAAACAAAATTCGAATGAGCGCTGTTACTGCCACACCCACTCAAATTAGTTTCAAACTATTCAACAGTTTTGCTTATATAGTTACTTTGAAAGTGGGATTGTGAGAATTCAGGATTCAAAGTATACAAATAAATTACAATATTATAGCAAAACATGTGAATTTATCAAAGACGGGCCATTGCCACTTTCGCGTCACTTTTATCGGGAAATCAGCTAACAAGTGATGTATTTTGATTATGACGTTAAATAAGTGTGTCACACCGGAGCCATGGACCAGACAGTGTCTAGAAATGGGAGTAGCGTAGCTAGAAATGGGCGCGACATAGCTAGAAATGAACGGGTACAGCTAAACATGGATTCCTATATTAAAGACGGCTATTCATTGTTCTTGACCCACCTAGATACATCATTCATTACGTGTTTTGTTACGTCAACTTATATGTGACATAATTGATTATGACGTTATATGACGTCGTGATTGGTAACTGGCAGCCATCCATGAAAGAGAGAGGAAGAGAGAGTGGTATCAATTTGACTTGCAATTGATTAATTGGATACCGCGTAGGATGACCTTAAATTAACATAGAGCTATGTCCTCGTTCAAATTAATCCCACAAAGGATCAGTCAATATGTTAATGTCGTCCAGGGAATGATTATTTTATTTACCTACAGCCTATCCCCAAAATTGCGGTTTTCAAATTGACCGTTCCAGTTTTAGCTATGTCCCGCCCGTCTCTAGCTAAGCTTCAACTACATGTTGGGATCGATCGATCGCTCAACTCCCTGACTATCAATTTCTAGAAAACTATACAGGTTAGGTGTTAAATATGCTGAACCTAATTTGACTGGGTGTACAGTGAAATTATTTCAACATATTCGATATAATGTTTATTAAATAGGAAAGACAATTCGTACAACCTGTCAGATTATTAAGCGTTAAACGCGGACTAAATCGAGTCATTCGTTCCATAATTAATTATAACGCCACCCTATACGTTACTTAGTTGATTATGACGTCACATGACGTCAGATGATGGATGGATAAACTTGAAAGGTCAATTGTTTTTGGAAATCAACTGACTATCGTTTGTGTTAAAGCGACATTTTGGAGAATAATTGAAAATGGCTATACCATAAATGTGTCTCCAATAGTCTTCTACAAAAGCCTTACAATAAGTTCTTTTCCTGCATTTGTGGATGCAACTACCAGTTCACAGATTTTAGTCAATACCTAAAAGTTATTAACCTGGCTGACCAGATTATGTAATTAATTCCGATTTTACAATCAGGTTAGGTGTGGAACATGGACTCGCTCATTTTGAGTGGTCAAGTATTGTTATATGCCGATTCGTTCAAAGGTTATGCCTGATTTTGTTTCCCCAAATACTAAGATTGGCGCAGAATTGGCATGTGCACTTTCATGTTCTCGTGTTGATAACTACCATAAACAAATCACGAGGAAGCGTCCTCACCGTGTTCGTCTTGTGGGTACCAGTTCTTGAAATTCTTGCTCTTGTCTCATGGTCTAATATGGATTCAATCATTGTAAGATGAGCCGTGATAAACATGCCTTCTTTAATGTTTCGAATATTGTGGAATCCAAAATCCTCTTTAGCGAGTTGTGTTTTGTGTCTTTCATCTTCGAATCATCTCTCAAACATGGCTAGAGATTCCAGTGCGTTTTTCGTGTGTCTAAGGCTGTGTTCTCTTTAGAGAATTAATCAGGAATAACACCATACGTCAGTATTGCGTTATTCCTGATTAAGTCTCTAGTGAGAACACGGCGTGGGTGTGTATATAATATCAGTTATACGTTATACTATCTCGTCGAAGGCGCAGTAGATCATTAATACGTTCGTATAATTGCGTTCGTGTATCCATTAACTTTATATAAACATGAGTTAAATTAACTTTCTTGTTTTACAAATAATAACAAAATCTATAAATTTTCAAACTCACCTTTATTTTATTATATGTATTCCGAGCAGATTTCCGTTCGCGTTTGAAATCCTGTCTGTTAATATACTCCGATATAATAACTTTTTCAACTCCCGGTTTCCATCGTGTTGCTCCCACATTTAAAGACGTTTTGTTTCCATGACAACACTTCAAACTGCCCGGATGACGAAGTTTCTGGGCGCACCCTGTTTGCGCATTTCAACTCGAGCTGCAAGTTCTTAATACCGCCCAAAATACATAGAAAACTGTTTGTACTTGTGTCGCACTAAGCTAACAACAGCTCAACTTCCCCTGAGCCTGCTCCCGGCCTTGATGACGGCAAATGTCTTAAGCTACCAGATAAATTAGACAGTATTTACCTGTGCGCCGACATGCTAACACATTTAATTGCTAGTTAAATAATTATATTAAGCAAAAACCTTCTTATTAGTGTATCTAATTATATGAGCGCTCCATTTAGTTTTCTTAACCTTAGTGATTCGGAAAATATCAACAAAATCATGGACTAAATCAAACTAATGATTTTCATCGCAAAGACATACAATTCGTACACGTCATGACGGACATTCCGATTTTTCCGACGTAATAATGATTGTAGCGTCGGCTCAATAGTGACGTAATTGATTATGACGTCAGATACTTGAGTGGCAGATCGAATTCCTGCTAGACGTGCCCGATTCCGTGATTAAATCGAAAATCATGATTGTTTCTTAGATCGTTAAATTATATGACTAAGAATTATATAATCGGATGAGCATGAATAGATTTTACTGATACAATATTTCAAGTCCTACCTTTTAATTGCTTTGTAATGCGATTGGTCAAGAAATTTGACATTTTGCACAGTGTGTGAGCTCTTGGCACTATTTTTGAAAATGTATGACTGGATTCTCGAGCCAGGCATTCAAGTGATACATTTTCGAAAAAGCTTTCTCTTGGCCTGTAAATTGACTTTTCTAAACACCATTGCAGCTTTCGTCATTGATATGTTTTGATGTTATGGCTGATTAATTTGTACTCAAACTGATTAATCGAGTAATCGCGATTATTCTTAATTAATCGACGGTGATTAATCAAAGCAATAATCGCACAGGCCTAATTCCTTCATTAGCAAATATGTGCAGGCGGTCTCATAATACAAGTGGCATGCTATAAATTATGACACTCGGGGCAGGGGTATGGCGTGTTTCTGAGATATGTATTATTCTGACAACCTGCTTTGGGAAAATGCCATCCATTTGTCCCAAGAGTCATGTGGTCTCTCGCCCAGTAGCGGAGAGGCAGAATCCAAAAATGTGACAGGGACAGGCAAGTTTAGTACAGTATCTCATCCATGTTGCGTAATACAGGTCATTGGTCACATCAATAGGCCGGATGACACCTTGATTTTTGACTCGGGGTCATCTTTGGGTCGAAAGTAGGTCATGGGCATCAATTCTCCAGATGTGTTTGTCAAAAATAGTAGCACGTCTTACCATTTATTGATGGTTTAAAACTAAATTTGACAAATATGTCCCCAGTGGCATTATCTATTAGATGGATGAGCATGGAGTGAATATATCCTAAAGAAACTAGTCATGATCATTGCAAATTTTCGCCTATGGGTTTTTTAAAGTATTGGATCCTAATTGAAAAATACACGTGTGGCTCATTTTTCTATTCTTCAATGCAATATTTGTGAACTTTGGGAGATTGTTGTTATTAGCAATATGTGTCAGGCTTCGGTGACTTGTGTTTCATTGTCGATATATTACAACGTTACCTCCCCCTTATTTATTTGAAGTTGGCATGTTGAAGTCTATGAGAAAAATGGGAAAAGGAAAGTAATGTGTCTATTTCTCTATACATTTTGCCCCGCCTTGGTGGGTGGGCATCTCTGGATATAGCTCACCAATCAGATATAAATTAGGCCAGTTCGGAATATAGTAATAATACACATTTGAGAAAAAGTCATAGCCGGTTAAAATGCTATTGGTTCCAATGGAAAATATACCTTTGAAATATGTTCTCGAAGAAACTAGGTCAAACTAATCTAAGTCTATATAGAACTGGTAACATGAGTTCAGATTCGCTCACACACCAAGTTTCGTGGAAATATATCAAGACATCACAATATTACTATCCTTTCTGAATTGTTTCCATCCGAAATTTGTCGAATTAATATATTAAATAATAAGAAAATGAGTCACAAATGTATTTCCCATAGGATTCAATACTTTAAAAATTCCAAAGGTTTCCATACAACGCCAATTTGCAATGTTCAGAGCTCTATTTTTAAGAATGTATTCACATAAATGTCATGCTTCTAATAGTTAATGTCCCTATCGACATATTTGCCAAATTTGATTTTAAACCATCAAGAAATGGCGAGACGTACTACTATTTTTAACGAACCCTGCTGGAGAATGGATGGCCATGATATAATTTCGACCCCAAATGGCCCCGGAGTAACATGGATGACACATTGTACGAAATTGTGCCTGTCAACGTTTACAGAGGCATCTTTTTGAATGTTG
Source organism: Chaetoderma sp. LZ-2023a (assembly GCA_034401795.1). NCBI lineage: Eukaryota > Metazoa > Mollusca > Caudofoveata > Chaetodermatida > Chaetodermatidae > Chaetoderma > Chaetoderma sp. LZ-2023a. The sequence continues at coordinate 15,473,566 of CM067364.1, forward strand.
CCAATAATCTACAGGATTGACTATACAGGTTAGACCACTTGGTTGTTTGAAATATTCTAGTTAATCTGTTGTATTATATCAATGTATTATGTAATATTGTAGACCACTGTATAGTCAAACATTTAACTTCAATCAGCCCCAATGCATTTCATTTCATTTCATTTCGTATATTGATTTGCTTATACTACTCGGTATCCTATTTCCTTGCCCAATGTGGAGCCTGTATGTAAACAATGCAGAGGATGGCGGCGCATCACACGTGTGGAGAGCAATACTAGAAATGTTTTCTCCTGTATTTGCCACACTTCTAACCTCATTCCTATATACCATCTTGAGTAACAACACATTAAAAATCTAATTTGAAATGGGGTGAATGAAACAATTACTTATATACTATGATGCGCTATAGTGGCCTCATGAGCAGCTTTGTCAGAAATGTAAAACTGTTTGAACTACCTATACACCAACTGACAGACAAACCGACATACATACCGACATACCTAACGTGGTTGCAACTATGAACGGGGGATATTTGATCAAAGCTGTCAAATAAGTATTGTGTTCCAACACGGTTATCCAGAAAATAATAATGTCATAGCAACGATAGCTACTATGTACATAGTAGCGTATGTACTTATTATGTTGGTGATAATATGCAGGAAAGAGTTGTTGCGAAAGTATAGCATCTATAAGAACAATGCATGACAAATTCTGGAAATATTTGGTGTTTCAGTTGTGGTAATTATGAATGTTGAGAATGTATCTTAGCATCCGACACAGCACTCAAATATCTGACGTGATAATAAATATATTTCTGAAAATGATTTGACTGCGAGATATTGCTTAGCTACATAACTTAAAATGGGCCTGCGTCCGGACGTGATGGCATGAGCAATGAACTATTCAAAAACTCAAGTGACATTATCTCCAAACCAAGCATGCACCGAATCAGGTCAGCTTTTATGGGCCACCTTCCCATCGATGCCGTAGGCCCATGCGCCCTCATCGCACTACCCACGCCCAAGAAACCACCCCAGACGATCTGCGGCCCTTTGTGCTCCTCAACCGCATACGGAAAATCCTATCCAATATTACTATATGTCTCATCCGAGACAAGATCGATGAGTTCACTGGAGCATGTCAATGTGACTGTAAATGTGGACGCAACTGTACAGACTAATATTAACGCATACCTGTGTTAGTAGTTATGTCCAAACTGGGAGTTTTAACAAATTGCTAAGTGGCATGTCACGAGCCTCCGAGAGACTCAAACGCTCAATGATTCTAGAAGTAACACGCCAGGCCAGTCGCAATGAAGATGAGCTGCCACTAGTGAGACTACAACTTGCAGACACCAAGCTGAGAGTGCAAGTCTACTGAGATTGAGACATAAATCGGCTTCAAACAGGGAGATGGTATACCCATGCGCCTTTCACCTGTTACCATGCTACTGCATTGAAATATTGGGCCGGAAAAGTCCACAAGAAACCCCCATCCCCACATTTCCCATACTGTGTATGCCGATAGAGATGGAAAATGCATACGATGTGGACTTCATAGACGGGGAAAAGGACTATCTACTCACAATAGTTGTAAGTAAACTAAAATTGAGAATCTCCTTGTGAATGAATCCAAAGCACCCACATATTGGCAAGGCATGAAGCTAAAGAAAATGATGATCCACTTCAGGTTGGGGAATCATGAAAGGAACCTAAGATTTTGGGCCCACTGCTCTGCAATAGTGCTGAAATTGTTGCACGCTGCGTCATGAGGAGCATAGCTTTCCAGTCATTCTTGAAGCTATAGATTTGTAGGTTTAAAGATGTCCTTTACAAAAGGTCTACCGTTATACAGTGCAAACTGCGTATAACTGTAATAGATGGTCAGCTCCAATGACAGCTCTAGACAAGGTTGATATCTGCCACAGCACACACCTCCGCACCATCACTGGGTAGAGATGGCCAGACAGCATAGTCTCCAACGATGCGCTTTCCAGTCATTCTTGAAGCTATGGATTCGTAGGTTTAAAGATGTCCTTTACAAAAGGTCTACGTTTATACAGCGCAACCTGCGTATAACTGTAATAGATGGTCAGCTACAATGACAGCTCTAGACAAGGTTGATACCTGCCACAGCACACACCTCCGCACCATCGCTGGACCGAGATGGCCAGACAGCATAATCTCCAACGATGCGCCGTGCAAGAAGTGTAATACATCGCCGCTGTCTGTAAAAGAGGCCCAGCACAGATGGCCTATGCTTGGCCATGTGCTACGGATGCCCGAAAACACACCCGTTTGGAGAGCCTTGGAACTCGCCCTACTAAGAGCCAGCAAATAAAAAGTCTGGAGAGGACGGCATTGCATATATATGTTAGGCTTGCTACGAGGTGACCTTAAGAGATTGTAGACACAAATACTGGCAGTTAATCATAGTTAAATGCATTATTATTGTAACATACTCGTGCGGTAATATTCTCCCATGAGCAGTGCACACATATGGTGATGTTGTGTGCGAAAACATACTATCATTTCGTTGTTATAATAGACTAGCAATTATCATCAACTACGTATTGCTTTAGCTAATCGCAGACGTCCAATTTCGTCCACTCACAACAGCTTCAAATGTCACATTGGTAATTGTATTCCAAGGCAACGGATTAGATCTGATAAAGTGGTCCCGCATTTTTCATGTATGTATTTGTAGGTCATAGGCAGAACAGATTCCTGTCAGATTAATTTCAAAATATTCAATGTATTGATTTAAAATTTAGATACTAGCTGGCCCGCGGTCAAAACGTTAAATATCTACGCCTAAAGCATTCCTGATATATCAAGAATGCTTTAGTTATACACATTTCAAACGATTCTATACATCCAATATGCTTTGCACATTAAAGAATATACCTTATAAACCCGCACTGGTCCGGTGTATATAACCTTACCGGTATTTACCGTCGTTTGTTTTTTATCAAGGCCCGTATAATATGTATACCCGAACGCCAAAGGACAGCGCAAATATATGCGTACACACTAGCCAGTGTGGACAGGGTATTTAATGAATCCTACATAAATCTGATTTAATTAATTAGGACGGGGCAAAGGGCACGTGCTCTATCTGGCAATTCTTCTCATGTTTTTGTTTGTGTGTCAATCGCATATGAGACGAAACATAGCTAAATGCGATCTTATTTATGTTGGATTTGTAGACTATTAGTGGCAGGCTTATCTGCAACAACATTGATAGGCCTGCATTCATACCGTTTAACCAACCGTCTGAGTATTAAGAATCTATAGATTACATAGATTCCAGGGGGTTTATCTCGGGACCTGTTAAATATTTTGAAATCATTTTGACTGAAAGTTGTTGGTGGCTAAACCACCAACAACTTTCAATCAAATATTTTTCAAAATATTCAGCAAGTTAAAATTTTGATCATTGAAATTATTACATGGTTGCTTGCAGCGTACTTGTGTCTACCGTAGAAACATTGCACCACCAGACACTCACAGAGACGTGATAGGAATGTTAGTCGTCTTTAGGATATGTATATTAATCCTGCCATATTTATAACTCTGTGTGATCTTCCCATGTGAGACTCGGTCAAAGTAGTCTACGAAGAGCACATTTTGCCTACCCAGAGGAGCGGTTATTAAAGAGGCCTGTTCGCTTAGCCCAGATCATAGACGTCTAATCTAATGAAGGATTCCTGTTTCCCAGTCAATCATATGACGTGATACTCAACTACGTGACGCATAGGTTGACGTCGTAATCAATTACGCCATGAATGACGTGATTTAGTCTTAAACGCTTAATAGTCAGCCAGGTTGTACGAACTGTTTGTATTTACTGCTTAATAATCATGCTATTGAATATTTGGAAACTTATTTGACTGGGCGCGGTTCCCGCCATAGGCAGCAACAGCACCCAGTCAAATTAGTTTTAGCATATTCAACAGCTTACCTGTACAGTGTTCTGGAAATTGAAATTCGAAGAGTGTATGGATTGTTCGATACAAACACGGCAAGCATGGGAGTTAGGTAGATAGAGGGGTGGTGGGGTGGGGCGGGGGGGGGGGGCATAACTAACACCAGATTCCTCCACCGCACCTATCCCTGAGGCCAACTCTTTGTGGATGGCAAATGCACACGATTGCTGCGAGATTTAAATATACATCGAAAATAACAGCTCAGGATGTATCTAAAATAAAATAAAACGTGCTGTTGATTACCGTGGATGTAATCTGATTGGATGTTGATTGGAAGTCATCGCTGCCTGTCGTGTTCAACGTTGCACTAACTAACACGCAAACTTTAAAATATTAGACAAAATGGATATACAAAATTATTAAATGGCTTGAAACACATCAAAGGTCATGTGACCAGACGAAATACATCCACGAATACTCAAAGAACTGTCAACAGACCTGTCAGACATGCTATCACTAAAGTATCCCATCTGAATGGATATCAGCAAACATGTGTCCCTTATATAAAAGGGTACATTTCCTTAGCACGCAACTATATACCTGACATGCATTTGCTGTAAGATGTTGGAACACATTATCTGCTCCAATTTAATGAGCCATTTTGAAAAGCTTTCGATACCGTTCCACATGGTTGAACCTTTCAAATCTAAATTGTACAAATATGTTGTGTCAAAAAACCCATAATAAATTGTATTGACTCATTCCTAACTGATCGCAAACACTGTGTAGTAATCAACGGTACTAAATCAAACGTTGTCGAGGTGGTATCTGGTGTACCACAAGGAAGGGTTCTGGGCTCGCTACTGTTTTCAGACAACATAAATGATACAGTCCCGGGCATTTCTTCAGCGATCAGGCTATTCGCTAATAACTGTGTATGATCCCAGAAAATTGATGCCCCGATCGAATGACTGCGAAGCACTGCAACAAGACACACCCATGTTTTAGTAACTGGGCTACCACTCTGGGAATGTGCTTCCAGCCAGCAATATGCAACCCGATGTGTCTAACCAAAAAAACAACCCCATCACATGTGACTACACTCCAAAAGGGATCGGCCTATTTTGTCTCATCAGGGAAGTGTGTTGGGTGTCAACATCACAAATGACTTAAGCGGGAACAAACACATCACATATATAGGCGGCTGAACCTTAGGCTTATTGGGGAGAAAGCTGTCATTCGGTTCCCAACAAATCAGACTTCAAGTATACATGGGACTGATTAGACCAGGTTTGGAATATGCAAGCAAAATGTGGGACCCTCATCAAATAACTCTTCAGGACAAACTGTAGAATGTGCACAATTGCACAGCTAGATTTAGCACCTCAAAATACAGCTACGAACCAGGCAATATGCCAAATATAACGGGAAAGCTAAATCTCCCTCCATTGCTAGAAAGAAGGAAACAAAACCGCCTTTATCTACAAAGGTATACGGCAACAAGCAGAGCTACAATTAAGCAGTCTACAGAAGCCAATTAGGAAAAGTAAAGACATGCACAACAGCCACTTCAATAAAATTTATGCGAGAACCGACACCTTAACCTTCAGCTTCATGCCCAATACGATAAGGGATTGGAGCACACGATCACAGGATCTTCTAAGCATTTCTGAAAGCTCAACATATCCTACTACTAAATTACCAGAATTAATCAGAAAACAATATATCTAACTTAGCTACTTGACGAATGTGCGATGAAAGACTCTACCCTGGACATGTCGCTATAATTCACGTTTCCAGTTTATCCATCGATCATCTGTCGTCATGTGACGTCATAATTAACTAAGTGACGTGTATGATGATTGGTGACGTCATATTCATTACGTCATGAATGATTCGATATAGTCCGTCTTTAACGTTCAATAGTCCGACACGGTGTACGAATTGTATGTTTTTACTATTTAATAAACATATTATGTCGAATATTTTGAAACTAATTTGACTGGGCGCTGTTGCTGCCATTGGCAGCAACCGCACCCGGAAAAATTAGTTTCAAAATGTTCAACAGCTTACATGCATAGTTTTCTGGAAATTGATTGGAGATTAGCTAGTGATGGGCGGGGCATAACTAAAACTGGAAAGGTTCATTAATCAGGATCGGAATCAGGATAGGGATGAGGATCTGGGTTTTTTGTTTCGGAACCATGTTATCATATTTATACGCCATATTTTAAAAATATATGCGTCACAAGTATATCCGCTACATACAGCTCAGAAACGATATATATATATATATATATATGGATGCCATACATATGTGCTGATCTCTACCATTTGATAAATCTCACAGACAATGAACAAACTATATTATTGTGAACACATACACCTAGGTGACCACCTGACGTTCGGCGGGCACAAGAGAGTGATTGTATAAGAACTCCTACATTGTATTCCACAAAAACCAGTTCCTGTGTGACAAATCCATGCGCTAAGAGACAAAATAGGCTACGTATCTCCCATTTCTGCTGTTTCACTTAGCAAGGGCCAACGTTGGATTTCAGGATAAGCGTTTACGGTCAACAGAAAGCCAGCATTATCTACATGTCTTAAAATTCCCTCACGCCTCGTCCAAAATTTCTTGGGTAGAAAAAGTCGTAGCGAAATGTCAAGTGGTCTGGTATGGGCTCGGTATAACCCTCTTCAAACACCGTCTGGGTAAACAACTCCTGATGGATAAACGGGTATTTAACACTATTGTGTAAAGATAGAAGTTGACAGACCCCAACCACGGTATAGTAAACGCTACCAACGATGGACACATTCTGCAGAGCCGGATTAGGATGTGCTAGGGATGGAGGCTAAGAATCGTCTGTTGACACACCCTAACCAAACCAAGATGGCGTAATCTAGACCGCCTCAGAGGGCAACACCCCACCCCAGCATCGAGTTTCTTTATTAAAATATGGACTTTGGTCTTTCAAAATGTTATTCACATCAAAATGTTGAGCTGCTAGTAATTTTGGCTTAAATGGTTCCGTGACTTTAGCCTCTTTATTAATTGGGCCCTGGCTTTATAGAAGATCTTAAATATGTCTCAAAATACAGACGTGTGTTGGATATTTTGGTATTATTTCACTTCCCTGATAACGCAGCTTATTGGGCCGATGCTGGGCCGATATCGGCCCAGCATCAGCCGAGTAGGCTGCGTTATCTGGGTTTATATCACTCAGTTGACAAATGAAAGGCTTGGTGGAACAGTTAATGGTGGTTATTGCGACCAGCCGTCTTAAAAACCACCATCTTGTGGGCACTAAATGTATATGTTCGTTATAGGTAAATGTGGTTGTTCTACTAAACCACGTTTTATTCAATTTAAGTTTAACACATTAGAAGTTGAACTTGGAATGGAGGCATCCGATGTGTCACTTTGGTGTTTGACGTCATAATCAATTAACATACATGTAGACTGATGGCTCAATCATAATGACGTATTATAACTCGGCTATGAAGTTAGAAAGGTCCGTCAAGTGTAAGAATTATAACTCGTTTACAATTTAACAAACATTGTAGGATATTTTGAAACTAATTTGACTGCATTAGACAGCAACAACCACCAGTCAAATCAGTTTCAAAATAATGAACTGGTTACCTGTATAGACATAGCTTACTTAGATATTGAGATTCTGTGGATTCAGAGTTCGATGTATATAAATCTACCCTAACACATACAAACGTAGGCGGAATTTAGATAGAAATGGGTCGGGAAAAGCTAGAAATTGATCGGCCCATTGTGGTTAAAAGTACACTGCTGGGCAAAAAAATTAGGCAAACATGATTTATCATATTTTTTATGATTACTCTTTCATGTTAATAAATACAGGTGAAATAAGTGACAATTTTACATAATATCGTATGCATTGTAGCCTAAAAATTACCTTTTAGTATTGGTTAGCTTTTCCCTTGTTTTTCTTCAGAAATCTCAGCCGTTTGAGCAAGCTGTCTGCAAGCCTTTTACAGTGTGCTGCATCAATGCTGTTCCATTCATGTCTGACTGCTTCCCACAACTGGTCAGTGCTCCCAAATTTTTTGCCAACCAGTTTGGCATTGATATGCGCCCATATATTCTCTATGGGGTTAAGATCTGATGACTGTCCAGACCAAAACATCACCGACAGAGAATGCCGCTCAAACCATGACTTTGTTGTTTTTGCTGTGTGTGCCGGGGCATTATCTTGCTGAAATATATCTTTTTCTCTTTTATTTCCACTACACAACTTGTTCAGGCTTGGAAGCAACCCCTTTTTCTAACATGTTTTGATACTCCTTTGCATTAATGGACTTTTCACATTGCACAAGCTCGCGAACACCAGCTGCAGAAAACACACTCCATACCATAATTCCACCTCCTCCAAGTTTCACAGTGGTGGAGAAGCATTCTGGGTTTTATTTTTCACCTGACCTACGAAGACAGCGCTCTGGAGCATCTGTACACAGCTCAAGACGTGACTCATCACTACAGAGAACACGCGCAAACCACTGAGAATCACGTTCATGATAATGTGCCAGAAATCTGAGTCTGTCTGCAACGTTCTTTGTGGACAGCAATGGTTTCTTAGCACACCGCTTTGATGAAAAACCACCTTCCTTGAGCCGCCTTGAAATTGTTCTTCTTGAGACAGCCTTATTTTGTGAATTTCTGAATTCTTCGGCTAATTTGGTGAGTCTTCATACGATTCTTCAGAACAGTCATTTTCAGCCGTCTTTCATCTCGACATGTTGTCACTTAAGCTCGTCCAGAACCTGCTTTCCGGGCAACAGAACCCGTCACTTGAAATGTGTGGCCAATTCTCTGTATTGTAGACAGTGGAATCTGAATATCCTCAGACTTTAGAATTTTCTTTATCTCAGGATATGACTTTCCAGCTTGACGAAGACCTGCGATTCGGCTTTTGACTTCAACAGGTACATGGAATTTAGCCTTTTTTGAAGACATTTTGAATCAAAAATAACAACTTCACTCTTCGGGCACAGTGTGGTAATACACAGAGATTACAGAAATTGCTAATGTCTTGTCACCTCGGTCAGCGTAATTTAACTAGCTTGCTAGTTTGGTTAGTTAATTCACTTTAAATCCCGAACACAGAGACGCACTATTTGTCATTTGTATATGCATGTAGGTCTAATATAGAACAAGAATCCATTCAGTAGATGGCTTTCGATATGCAAATTAGCTCACTCAGCAGTGGAAAGCAGTCAGACATGAATGGAACAGCATTGACGCAGCACACTGCAAAAAGCTTTCAGACAACTTTCCCAAATGGGTGAGTTTTGAGACAAAAAAAATAAGGGAAAGGCTATCCCATACTAAAACGTGCCCTGCATACAGACAATGCATGCAATATTATATAAAATTGTCACTTATTTCACCTGTATTTGTTAACATGAAAGAGTAATCATAAAAAATATGATAAATCATGTTTGCCTCATTTTGTTTGCCCAGCAGTGTATCTATGGTGGTACGGTATCGTTATACGAGTCTAATTCCCTTTAAATGCTCGAATGTTAGCAAGAAAATAAAAATATCTCCTGATCGAATACCCTTGTGCAGGCCAGGAGAAAACTATGCATGAAGGTGTACCACTGGAATGTCTGGCTCAGCCACAAAGCCAGTGATTCCAGTGGTAGATTTTCAAAAATAGTGTACTCTTGGCCTGCAAATAGACATTCCTCAAGACCACTACAGAGGCCTCTTTTGGCATCGTCATGAAAAATATTCAACAGCTTACCTGTATATTGTTTAGGAAATTGAGATTCAGATAGAGCATTAGAGCATGCGCGAATATATTGATCCCAACAGGGTAAAAGTGTGGATGGAGCTTAGCTAAAGATGGGCGTGTCATAGCTAAAACCGGATTCCTTTATTCTTTTTGATTTTTCTGATTTTGTCGGACTTTTCTTTATCATAGTCATGGTTGTGGAATATGAGTCTACCGTCATACCGTTGCTTCTGTCAAGATGTGACCAAACTCATTTCTGAGATTTATATATAGTATTCGATAATAAATTATCGATATTCGATCCGGACCCTGACATTTATCCGGATCACGACCAAAGTCTGGAAATCATTCTTCAGAGTGCGTTACTTTGTTGTGTTAAAATTTGATCAGTAGTTTTTTAGATTCAGTTCGGGATTCACGTACTGAGATGGGGTGGAGTGGGGCTAGGTAGGGGTGAGGAAAGCGTGGGCGGGGTGGAGGTTGAGTATGCAATTCCTCTGCGATAGTCTACTCTTGTTTAGAATACATCGTGTGGTGTGTTCGATTAACTGAAATCTCTACACATTAAAGTGACGCTTCCCGATTCCCACCTATGACAAGCTAATCTATATGAATTTGCTATCGCGAAAGCCACACCCATATTGTTAAGAGGTTTGTTCCGCATTTCCCTTTCAACACCTAATTCAATAACAATCACTACCTGCTCAAAACGATGTGAAACAAATTATCGTCAAATATCTCTGTTTACCGATCAGCAAAATGTAAGGCTATAATTGTTTATCAAGGCGTTATATTGGACAGACTGAGCATCGTCCTATTGAACGGGTGCGTACATTTTAACCCACACCATGTTGACGTTCTTATATTTATCTTTTACTGTATCAATAACAGAGGGACTGGTGTAGATTTTTTCAACTATTTTGGTAGAATATGTTGCTGTGTACGACAGCAACATCTTTCTCCAAATTTGTTGAAAAATTAACACCAGTTCATCGTTTAATTTAATTTGAAATTTAAAAATCTTGACATCAGACTAGTTATGGCGAAATAATTAAGGTTCAATGTCGTCGACCTCGCCGAACACTTCCGCTTGTCAATAGGTAGTTTGAATTAACGTGATTACCAGATTACATACGATCCCAGCGGCTATTTACCCGGCCTGACCCTGGCAACGTTGACCGGAAGCAGACGCTGCCTACGTGGGATCGAAAGCTGGCTGGCTCTGAGAGGATCACTATGCCGCTATTTGGGGATTTCATAATGAATCTGGGCTGTTGTCTGTGTACGTCATAGTAGCTTCACTTGATTCTTGTTACGTTTTACCAGTTGAAATTTGAATTTTCGGAATTTAAATTTTAATATAACTGTAGAAATAAACTGTTGATAAATTTAGAAACTACTTTGACACGAACTTGTTGCTGACATAGGCAACAACAACTCCGTGTCAAATTAGTTTCAAAATATTCAACAGCTAACCTGTATAGTTACGATTCAAGGTTTTTTAAAGTGTTCGCGTTGCTTCAAACAAGTGGGAAAATGGACAGGACATAGATAGATATGGGCGGTCATATTTAACAAATGAATCAACCTGTTGTTCCAAATGTTTCATCTTTATGGTAGTTTCACTGTCGTATAAACTGCAACTTACCCACTTGTTGAGGCTATATACAATGATGATCGTCTGCGCCATTCCGTCCGAGCACGCGCAGTTGCATTTTATTGAACGCCCGTCACCGGAGGTCGGGCAATGTGTTCCATAGTTGCCGTACTCGCATATGCATTCTACGTTTATTAGATTTCTACGAATGCAACCTACATATACATTGGCTATTATAGCGTTCATATAACAACCAACATTGCATATGCCATCACCTGGTCTACTATTTCGGCACTCTTTACGTAAGAAATCATTTTGATTGTAATTGATTAATAGAGTAATCCAATCTGTCAGCCAAATATATGGCGTCATAGTTACGTCACATATAGGCTGACGTCGCAATCAATAATTACGCCATGAATGGAGTATCTCAGTCCGTCATAAACGTTTAACAGTCCCCCCGTTGTACGAATTGCATGTCTTTACTAATTATTAAACAGTATGTTGAATATTGTGTAACTAATGCGGCTGATCCTAGGCAACGACCGCATCAAGTCAAATTAGTTTCAAAATTTTAAACAGCTTACCTATTTAAATTTCTGGAAATTGAGATTCAGAAAGTGTATGGGATCGCTCGATCCCAACAGGGGCAAAGCGTATGTGGAGCTTAGCTAGAGACGGGCGGGGATATAGCCCAAACTGGATTCCTCCATTGCCCACAGAACATGGACATATCTGCGACTATGTAGTAGCTAATTGCAGCCTCAGATGTCCACGTTGGGACCGCCAGATGTCAGCGTTGGACCCTCAGATCTCAATGTGTGGGGACCCTGGGACTTCCAAGGTACTGATGACGTGAGAAATATGGATCACCATCACCAATTAAACCTGTCAACAGTACACGAGACCAGATATGACGATTCGATCGGTACTCTACATATAGTTGGTCTGCTTAAGAGACTGGAGGACTCCAGTTTTAGCCAAGACCCGCCCATCTTTAGTTAAGCTTCACACACACTTCGCTCGTGTTGGGATCCATCGATCCCTGAACTCCCTGACTATCAATTTCCTGAATATTATATAGGTCAGATGTTGAAAATTCTGAAATTAAGTTAACTTGGTGCTGTAGGCAGCAACAGCGCACAGTCAAATTAGTTTCAAAATATTCAACAACATGTTTATTAAATAGTAAATAGTCATATAATTCGTACAACATCGCTTAGTCCGTCACCAATTAAGCATTCGTGACGAACTTAGCTACGTCTTCATGAAGTAATTGAGTATGACGTCAGCCTACACGTCACCTAATTGATTATGACGTCATATGATTGATGGAGAATCCACGATTAGGTAATTAATATTATCATAGCCATGTGGTTACCATCAGTAACTGCGGGGGTGGGGTGGGGGTGCACGTTAATTCTGATCGTCGATGTGTTTGCTTGGGTTGCGGGGTGGGGATGGGGAGAGGGTGAGGTGGGGAGGAGGAAGGGGTGTGTTTGTGGGGGGGGGGAGTTGTTAAATGGAGGTAGAGTGTGACTTAGCCTAAGAATATTGCTGCATCAGCTAGACGATAGAAAACTGACTTATACATACCAACCTCCATTGTCTTAAAGGTGTGTATTCACAGCAGAATGCTTGAACATAAAGTTGTTTAAATTGCATACATGTAGAGGCTTAAATTGTGGACCTTGATCTAATGAAACGAAAAAAATCTTAACGATTTTAGAAATTATTATAATGTTTTCTAGTTGCGAAATTGAAATAGGGGATCGGGTCTCGAATTCATTTTCACAGTATAAAATATTATAGTGATAATTTATTTATACGTAATGAAATCATCATGTTAAGATTTATTTCGTTTCATTTGATCTCGCTCCATAACTTAAGCCTCTAAATGTACAATTTAAATTTTATTTTCAAGCATTCTGCTGTGAATATGCACCTTTAAATTGAATCAACAACGCGATTTCACGAATAATAAATAATTAATTTTAGACAATCCCTGTGATTTCCAGGCTTTATGTTGGTCTATGAGCGACGAGTGTATTTACACGTATCTATTTGTGGCTGAAGATGGCTCTTTTAGAACATGGACTCTGTAAGCGTTAGTTTTTTTAAACGAAAAGTCAATATTATAACCTTTTTCGAGCTGCATCCGTGTACACGTTCATATGTCAGACAATAGACCCATTATTCCAGGGCAAACACCCAGAATTGGCTTCTGTTTGGACTACCTCGCGCTGTTCCGATGCCCGAATCAGGACACTGAATTGTGCGCTTATTTTGACAGGGCAATGCCCATCTTGTTGGCGTCATCACGTGGCCAGGTTCTCGCTTCCAAACGACATTGGATGCCGCGCGTTATTCCAATGTAACATTATTTTGATGCCGTGAGCTTTTTCTGAAATTTATTTTCCGGCTGTTGGTAATGGATGGATCACATATGTAACTCAAGTATATGACGTCATATCCAATTCACCTTTCCCGTTTATCCTTCCATCATATGACGTCATGATAAACTACGTGATATGTAGGATGACGAAATAATCAATGACCTCATCATGCCATCATGAATGAGGTCGATAAGTATGTCACGAACGCATAATTGAAGATGAAGGCGTTGTTGTACGAATTGTATGTCTTTACTATTTAATAAACATTCTGTAGAATATTTTGAAACTAAGTTGTCTGGGCGCTGTTGCTGCCATAGGCAGCAACAGCACCCAGTCAGATTAGTTACAAAATATTCAACAGCTTACCTGTATATTTTCAGGAGCTTGAATAGTTAGGACAGTCGGGGATCGATCGTTCCTAACACGGCGAAGTGTAGGTGGAGCTTAGCTAGAGGTGGGCGGGGAATAGCTACAATTGGAAAGGTCCATTGCGTCACATTTAGGCTAACTGCGCAATCATAATTGACAGAGAATACTTCGGCACGAAGCTGGAAATGTCGATCAACCGTCCGTAGTGAATGTCTTTAATGGATTTACTATTTAATAAGCATTCGGTTGACGGTGTTGAAACTATAATATGAGTGGATGTTGTTGCTGCCATGGGCAGTACGAGCACCCAGTTAAATTAGTTTAAAATATTCCACAACTTACTTGTCTAATTATCTTGAAAATGGGATTCCGATAATTCAGGCTTCGACTGATGCATATATAAATCTACCCCAACTTGCCAAATTGTGGGCGGAACTTAGGTAGAAATGGACGGGGTGTAGCTCCCATAGGTCCTTCTAGCGCAAGAAAGTTCACCGCTCTCCATCACACTAAAGTTTCTTTCACGCTGCAGGCGTGTAACTCCCTTCAGACGTGTCAAGGTGTTATCACGTGTGGCGGGTGCTTGGGAATTTCTAGATGTGTCTACGAATAATCTTTGAGATCGGGTCCTGGTGGCCAGTCACCAAGAAAAACAGCGGTCTTCGCCAATGGAAGATGTCCAGTTTATCCATCAATCATATGACGTCATAATCCACTATGTGGCATGTAGACTGACGTCATAATCAATTACGTCATGAATAACGTAGATAACTTCGTCACGAACGCATAATTGATAACGGGTTACGCGTTATTGTATGAATTGTATATTTTTACTATTTAACAAACATGTGGTTGAATATTTTGAAACTAAGTTGCCTGGGTCCTATGGCGCCAACAGCATCAACTTAAATTAGTGTAAAATATTTAACAGCTTACCTGAACTGTTTTCCGGAAATTGAGCTTCAGGGAGTGCAGGGATCGATTCATCCCAACACTGGCAAAGCGTGGGTAGAGTGCAACTAGAACTAAGCTAGAAATGGGAGGGGCATAGCTAAAACTAGATTTCTGCATCAGAGGACAAGCCATTGTTCTCATGGTATACTCGACGAACGCGTGAAGAATAATTCGAAATCAGGCACTTGTATAAGTTCAAACACCATCAACATCAACTATTGTTGGCTCTGTGATGCGTTTGATAGATGTTAGCTTTAAAACCGTTGGTATATAATTGATTGTTTATGCTTCTCATCCGTGCCCGAACATAAGAAGTGCAACAAGTGCATTTGTACAGGGCCCCACATTTCCAGGGTGCCCTAAACTGACACAGTCAGTCAATAACCAAGAAACATGCTAGATAGTAAGAAACGATATGGTAAATATTTTGAACATAATTGGACTGGACGCCATTGCTGCCTTGAGCAACAATGGCTTCCAATCCAATAATGTTCAAAATATTCAACAGCACGTTTTGCTTTGCTTTGGAAACATGCTAATTTATTTCAGAGATGCACAGTACCCCCCCCCACCCCCCACCCCCGCTAAAATACATCGATACTATCTATCACACGGGGCAACTTATTTTTCCGCCAACTTTTGTTGCATACAACATCTTGTAAGAGTGCACACACGGTGAAACTTGTTTTATGCAACACGGTGTATACAACTTGTTATATCGTGTGTATCGAAATAAATAAAACACACAAGCAGTTTCGCATTCTATGTTAATTTATTAAATACACATTTCGGTATATAACTATAACAACGGTTAACGAGAGCTCCGTAAACGTTGAATCATACCCCGCCATGATGACAAACCAATGAATGAGAGCTATCAGAAAATGGAGATTTCCTCCTCGGACCTAGACCAGTCATCCTATGACATTTCAAAGCAATCAGTTACACGGCCGTGGAGTCATCATCCAAACAAAATATGAAGTTTCAAGGTGATCAGATAAACGTCAACGGAGCTCTCATCCGGATCATCTGATTGGTGGCCATCTTGGATACCGGATCATCGTCAATTTTTATAAGTTATTAAGTTGTGCGCACGAGTTAGTAAAATGAAATATGCTAAGTGCAAATAACTAAAATCGTAGTTACACATAGTTTTGCATGTCCCTTACGGGGCTCCGTAAGTTACTCCAGTCCAGATTATTACGGTAAATATTTAAACTATGTTGACGGGAAGAGCTTAATTTCGGGATGAATGGGGTCAGAGACCGCATTTTGGAGTTGCGATGTAATGAAATCTGTTGAATATATTGAAACTAATTTGGCAGGAACCTGGCAGCTATAGTTTCCAGTCAAATTAATTTCAAAGTATTAAACAGATTATTTAATTCATCTTAAAATAATTAGAGAATTCGTCATTTTGTGTTTCAAATGCTTAATGAACTACCTCATCTTTTGCCCACAAATGATATATATATAATTTGTTGACCACATTGCATTGCTCATGCAGTGTCACTGGACCTTTCCAGTTTATCCACCAATTACATGATGCCATAATCAACTACGTGGCATGTAGGATAACGTCATAGATTCATGACTGGCGTAAATAAGTTCCTCACGAACGCTTACTTGATGACGGACTAAGCGGTGTCGTATAAATTATATGTCTTTACAGTTTAATAAAAATTCTGTCGAATATTTTAAAACTAATTTTACTGGCCGTTTTGCTGACATAGGCAGCAAAAGCACCCAGTCAAATTAGTTTCAAAATATTCAACTACTTACATGTATAGTTTTCTGGAAATTGATAGTCAGGGAGTTCTGACTTCAGGGATTGATCGATCCCAACACGGGCGAAGTGTGGGTGGAGCTTACCTAGAGATGGACGGGACATAGCTCAAATGGGATTCATCAATTAGGGTCTATCTAATTAGACATTTTGGGACCAAATGTTTAATGACCCGTCTCATCTTCTGACCACAACTGCTATATACCATAGTATATTAGGTGATCTTAAACATGGCAACTTTTAAGTGTATATTTGAAAATCGAAACCAGAAATTGATAATAAAAAACAGGCTCTGGTTCTGAAATAATGTATTGCATCATATAACTGACACGATTTAAAATCTATTTAACCTTTTAACATTCATATCAGCTAAAACTGGCTTTTGAGAAATGTCCATTTGCTGACCAAGAGAAGAGTATTTTTCGAAAGTTTACCATTGAAATGACTGGCTCGATAACCGAGACAGTCATTCAAGAGGGAAATTTTCACAAAATAGTTCTCTCTTGGTCTGCAAATGAAAATTTTCTTGAACAGATTTGAGGGTTAGAGGGTTAATTGTATCATTCCTTATGTTACATTTATATGAAATCGATGCAAATATAATATTAGACAGTATGAGGGTCATAGTACAAGGGATTATTGCTATTCAGTTAGCAAATACACATCACCAATCCTATATGCAGCAGTAGTAGTAGTAGTAGTAGTAGTAGTAGTAGTAGTAGTAGTAGTAGTAGTAGTAGTAGTAGTAGTAGTAGTAGTAGTAGTAGTAGCTGTAGCAGTAGCAGTAGTAGCAGTAGTAGCAGTAGCAGTAGTAGCCGTAGCAGTACTAGTAGCAGTAGCAGTAGCAGTAGCAGTAGTAGTAGCAATAGCTGTAGCAGCAGCAGTAGTAGCAGTAGTAGCCGTAGCAGTAGTAGCCGTAGTAGCCGTAGCAGTAGTAGTAGTAGTAGTAGTAGCAGCAGCAGCAGCAGCACCAGCAGCAGCAGCAGTAGTAGTAGTTACAGTGGCAGTAGTAGCCGTAGTAGCAGTAGTAGTAGTAGTAGTAGTAGTAGTAGTAGTAGTAGTAGTAGTAGTAGTAGTAGTAGTAGTAGTAGTAGTAGTAGCAGCAGCAGCAGCAGCAGCAGCAGCTGCAGCAGCAGCAGCAGCAGTAGTAGTAGTAGTTGCAGTGGCAGTAGGAGCCGTAGCAGTAGTAGCCGTAGCAGTAGTAGCCGTAGCAGTAGTAGTAGTCGTAGCAGCAGCAGCAGCAGCAGCAGTAGTAGTTGCAGTGGCAGTAGTAGCCGTCGTAGTAGTAGTAGTAGTAGTAGTAATAGTAGTAGTAGTAGTAGCAGCAGCAGCAGCAGCAGCAGCAGCAGTAGTAGTGGCAGTAGTAGTAGTAGTAGTAGTAGTAGTAGTAGTAGTAGTAGAAGTAGTAGCGGTAGCAGCAGCAGTAGTAGTTGCAGTGGCAGTAGTAGTAGTAGTAGTAGTAGTAGTAGTAGTAGTAGTAGTAGTAGTAGTAGTAGTAGTAGTAGCAGCAGCAGTAGTAGTAGCAGCAGTAGTAGTAGTAGTAGCAGTGGCAGTGGCAGTGGCAGTAGTAGTAGTAGTAGTAGTAGTAGTAGTAGTAGTAGTAGTAGTAGTAGTAGTAGTAGTAGTAGCAGCAGCAGCAGCAGCAGCAGCAGCAGCAGTAGTAGTAGTGGCAGTGGTAGTAGTAGTAGTAGTAGTAGTAGTAGTAGTAGTAGTAGTAGTAGTAGTAGTAGTAGTAGTAGTAGTAGTTGCAGTGGCAGTAGTAGTAGTAGTAGTAGTAGTAGTAGTAGTAGTAGTCGTAGTAGTAGTAGTAGTAGTAGTAGTAGTAGTAGTAGTAGTAGTAGTAGTAGTAGTAGCAGCAGCAGCAGTAGTAGCAGCAGCAGTAGTAGTAGTAGTAGTAGTAGTAGTAGTAGTAGTAGTAGTTGCAGTGGCAGTGGCAGTAGTAGCGGCAGCAGCATAGACTTGTAGTGGTACTTGCTGAAGCAGCACCGCTGTTACTCGCGTAATTAGGACGTGTTGTGTAATTGCTATACGATCATATCTCACATAAAATAGGCCTATATTTTATTATTACACTAGATAAGGCACTAAGTTACATCTCTCGGGAGCAATATTTCATGATTGGCTGTGTCCAAAAATACATAAATGGTATTATGCGATCTGTGTCCAATGATTGAATGTGTTTTACCCTTAATGGATAAATTGGGTCAAGAAAATCAAAATACTCGCCTATTGGATGTCCATTCGCAGGACAAGAGAAGACTATTTTTGAAATTTTACCACTGGAATGACTGGCTCGATTACCGAGCCAGTCATTCCAGTTGTAAATTTTCGAAAATCAAAATACTCGCCTATTGGATGTCCATTCGCAGGACAAGAGAAGACTATTTTTGAAATTTTACCACTGGAATGACTGGCTCGATTACCGAGCCAGTCATTCCAGTTGTAAATTTTCGAAAATCAAAATACTCGCCTATTGGATGTCCATTCGCAGGACAAGACAAGACTATTTTTGAAATTTTACCACTGGAATGACTGGCTCGATTACCGAGCCAGTCATTCCAGTTGTAAGTTTTCAAAAATAGTCTTCTTTTGGCCTACAACTGATCATTCTCCATGACCATTACAAAGGTCGGTTGTGGACAACCTCGCCATGAGAGGGTCAACCACTCAAACTAGCCCACATCGCATCACCTAACCACAAATCACGCACAAACACCGCTATTAATCAACCCTTTATGCCTAACAGACGAAAAATACACAAATTCATTCTGTGGATTATGCTGAAACTTGTTTAACTGAGAACTGTTGCTGCCTATGGCAGCAAGTTTCCAGTCAAATTAGTTTCAAAATATTCAACAACGGGCCCCTACCGCCGTTTAATAATTGAGACCAATGAATTGCGAGGGTTAAATGGTTCAACCCTAGCAGCCATTGCCACGTGACAAATATCTATACTTCACAAATTACATATTACGTTATTATGGTTGGTATTGAAATAAGCTCCTTAACTAAATTAAAACACTAAAATAATTTATTTATTTAATTGAAATAATAATTATAAAGTGGCATATATTATTCAACTCAATCCATATAAACTCAGACAAATTTATAGATAAATTTTACACCAATAGTAAATTTTCAAATACCTTTATTTTAATCTTTTATTTCAATTTAAAATGACAAAATATATCTCAAATAATGTATATTCAAATTGAAGGAAATATATTAGCTAATTATGTCATTGCGCGAGTTGGACACATTTGAGGTAGGTTAACTTGGTTCTGGCGTATTTCGTTGCAGTATCAATTGAGATTTGTCACAATGGAGGCTGGATGATAGATGTAATAGAATCTAGTTGAATTAACCCTTTTAAAAGTCCCATAATATCGAATTCAGGAAAACGATACGGGTAAGTTGTTAAATATGTTGCTGAAGCAACAGCTTCCAGTCAAATTAACAGCAAAATATTCAAGAGATTTCTTTTTGTATTTGGCAATTCGAATTCAAAGGGATAAACCAGAAAAATACCAAAATCCCTCCCTGAAAGTTCTGAAATTGTATTTGGGGAAGATTCGCTCCGAAACATTTTTCTGATCTAATGTTAAATGTTTACTCTAACCACTTGCGGAACCAAAGTTTCTGGGTGTACAGAAATGGTATGATGGTAATTTTAGAACTTTGCTTTGTGAAGACTTATTATAAGTTTCTCGATATCTAACGACCCAGGTAAAGGCTTCGTATCATAAAGTCAATCAGAGCATTGCTGAAGTTCGTATACATATTGTTCCTTTTCGTAAGATAATTGTTCAATAACTCTGGTTTTGCTGGGGAGCAGAGGGGTCCCGGATCTTCCATGAACATGGGTGGAAGCCTGCCCCTGGGGTCCCAAAAACTTAAGCCAATGTTGGGATCAAAACTTAAAAGGCCACAGCAACAGCATTCACCAACAGTGTTTTCAAAATAGACACATCTGACCATACGTCAGCCCTAGTGAAAAACTGCAGCCATGGGTGAATGGGTAATGGATAAATTTGTCCTTGTTTATGGTATAATATATTTATCTTCCCAATAATACTGTACAGTCATAATAGAATATGTGAGCCGATATAGTAGATAGAACTAGGATACTATCCTTTGCAATGGAGGATGCCAGTTTCTCAGCCAATCATATGACGTCATAATCAACTACGTCACGTATAGGCTGACGCTATAATCAATTACATGAATGACACTATGTAGTCCATCACAAATAGTCCAACAAGTTCTACGAATTGTATGTCTTTACTATTTAGTAAACATTCTGTTGAATATTTTGAAACTAATTTGAATAGGCAGCAACAGCAGCCAATCAAATTAGTTTCAACATACTCAATAGCATAACTGTAGTGTTTCTGGAAATTGAGATCCATGGAGTGCATGGATCTATCGACACCAACACGAGCAAAGCGTCGGTGGAACTAATCTAGATGGGCGGGGAATAGCTAAAACTGGATTCCTCCTTTGCTTAGCGATTATCAATCTAAAGTTTTCCCTTTGTGTATTCAACTTTCTCTGGCGTTAAACATTTAGACAAGGGAGATAACTCAATGAAGTTTATTCAAACGTATATGACTTACTTCCCTTGTTGTATCAAACAACCATTATAATGGTGACTAAAATAATTTGGATCACATTTGCACTGTATAAGGCTTAACCCTTTAGAGCGAAACAGCATCCATAACAACTACATTTTTCTCTTCATATTTGGCAACACGGTGTGTTGTAACACCAACACTGGTTGGTGATATACCAACATAGGCTTACTGTTCCAGCTGCCAGTCAAAGAGATTTCAAAATATTCAACAGCGTGAGACTGATTTTCCACTGATACTATTACCAATGTCTGTATGTCTCGTGACTCACGCCAACCAAGCAGCCAACACTTAGGACTATTAGGATTTGTGATATATCGACATATCGTGATATGAGTTATAGATTGGGATATCGCCTAGGAAAGCAATATCGTTCTCTCTAAATATTAATTTTGTTTAGTGGCTCATACACGTTAATGGCAAGACAATCGATGAATTAAAATATCCACGCATCCACTGTCACGTGAAAATATCGAGAAATCCCGTGTTAGCTCTGCCCCGCCCATTTCTGGCTAAGCTCCACCCACGCTGTGTCTGTCATGTGATTAAGCGATCCCCCTCTCTCTGAATTTCACTTTCCAGAAAACTGTACAAATAAGTTGTTGAAAATTTTAAAACTACTCTGACAGGGTGGTGTTGCTGCTTATGGCAGCACTAGCCCTCAGTCAAATTAGTTTCAAAATATACAACATGTTTATTAAATAGTAAAGACATACAATTCGTCCATCATAATGGACTATTACGCGTTTAAGACAGACTAAATCATGTCATTCATGACGTAATTGATTATGACGTCATCATACACGTCATTATGACAATCATATGATTGACTGAGAAACTGGATTCATTATATTCAGACAGCATCAAAATATAGATAAGCTATTATTATCCCTGAGTTTTTCTTAATCGTATATTGCCTGACAGTCACGGTACCCAGTGACAACTGCGTTTCAACACACCATTAAATTTATTAGAGTTATTTAAAATATTTTGGGATTATACTTTAACTGTACACATGAAAAACACTTGTAATATAATATACACATATATACTATTTCATAGTGACTATGTACATGAGCGGTATGTATTTGAAATGGCCGACTGACGATACACCGACCACACAATTAACATTGTTTAATATGTAAATTAAAAGGGAATTGCTATGTAAATGTATGTCCTATATAGATTCATGATTGCGCGTGACTATTGGAATTAGTTGAATAAATATGTACCGTAAATGAAATTTACAAGGGAGTGCACTGGTCAAGATTTAAGAAGAAATACTCAGAGTTACTTCCCTTGTTATTCTTATTAATACAAAAGGCAAAATAGTATAAGATGAACGCATGTACTCCCAAACGCACGCCCGTACGTACAAAATACGCTATTAAGGGCTCAACATTAAATAGGTAAAATTGTCTAATTTTATATGCTTAAATTGAGTACATAAAACTCGTACCCTTCACGAAATTATGTATGTTCATGACAGAGATAGAAACGTCATGTGACGTCAGGTAAACTATTATGTGACGTATTTGATTATGACGTCAGCAGATCATTGAGTTACAGGAGTGTGCCCCCAAAAGAGGACCTCTTAAATCAGGTTGGGCTGTGGGCATCTACAAATATACGAACTATCTTATTAGTGTGTACATATCCAAAATAAGACATAATCTCTTAATTGGATTTCATCGTTAACATACTTGTAATTAAAAATTAATCTATCAATATATAAGCAATTATCTATCTCCGATTTCTTTTGGTAAATTTACGTCTGGAATTTAAAACAAAAATAACCCGTCGTCATGCAAATTGATATTTTTTGTGACGGCAGCACATACCGTTTTGGCCGGCTTGACCACTAACGATATTATGGCCAAAACTGTCTAATGTTATGCATAGGCCGTGTCCATTTGCAGACCAATATGTTTAATATTTACCGCTGGGAATCACTGGCTCCGTTTATCACGCCAGTTATTTCAGAATGAAATTTTCATTTAAATAAGTCCTCTCTTGGCCTGCAATAGACACTCCACACGACCACTACAGAGGCAGTTTTTGCCGGCTCGGCAATTAACCCTTTAAATCCTAGAATACCAGTATCTCAATTTCAATGCAACCACACGGGTAGGCTGTTGACTATTTTGAAAGAAATTTGACAGAAAGCTTTTGCTGCCATTGGCAACAATCGTCATCCAGTCAAATTAGTGTCAAAATATTCAACATAATATCACTCACATTGTAACTGATTTATTGTATTTCATGTTTCGGGTTGAATAGGGATTAATACACGTTTTTTGCCATTGGATGTTGAGTTGTGCGGGCAAAAATAGCAGCTCTTTAAGACACAGTGACTCACGACCATACAACCACCTCTTGATAAACCAGTTTACTGTGCCGGTGCTGGGCCAATACCGGGCCATATGGCCCCGTATTGGCCCAGGGCCAGCACAGAACCTATGCTATCGTGGCCATATATTTACCTACAGACGCCAGCTAGTCTCCCGAGGAGCTTATAAAGTACAGTACTCAGTCGCCATATTCAGATACAAAATTTTAAAACAATAACACACAGGCTACTTAAACAAAACTCTTTGGTATACTATGAGGTACGTCACGGCTCTGTGGTCAATTTCCACATTAGCCAAGGCAGCCATGGGGTCACTGGACTCGAAAGGCGATCTCAGAACTGTCGGTGAGAAGACCTTGGCAAGATTTTCAACTGACATCCTGTTGGCGCTCTGCTTCTGTGCAACCCTGTGGGCAGTCATGAAAAGAAATAGAAAGTAGTTATTACAACATTGTCTAACTAGTTTGTTTACTACACGAATACATCCCTTTTAAAACAAACTAGAATGCACTCGAGGGAGATGCTGATTCACGCCTTAAGTAGCGCTATGCCTTGACAATGCACTTACTGATCCACGTGACCTACATATTTGACCAGTTGACCTCAAACTCCAAACAATTAAGGAGTGTCGCAATATGACCGGGTGTGCTAAATCTGGTGATTCTGCATTCGTGCTTTCCAGAGTAATGGCCAAAAATGTGTATTCCAGTATGCACTTTGTAACCCCGTGACCTAGATATTGGATATTTTGTTCTGAATCTTTTATAACTTCTAGCCACTTATAATATGAAAGGATGGGCCACATTTGTTTATTCTACCAACTTGTGTTCACGAGTTGTGGCTAAAAATGTGTATTCTGGATGCCCTTAATGACCCATCACTTAGATATTTGAACTTTTGACCTGAAACAAAGGTTTCCTTTTAGCCAACCACTATATGAATGTATGTTACAGATTTGACGGTTTTCTCATCTAGCATGGCGGAGTTATCGATGGAAATATGTATTCAGGTATGCACTAAGTGATCCCGTGACGTTGACTTTTTACCTTTTGACCCCAAACTAAAAATGTGTCTAGCCACTCCTAATACCAATCTATGTGCCAAATTTGGCGATGCTACCTGTTTGCGTGCCCGATTTGTGGCAAGAATGCGTATTTCGGGAGGCACTTAAGTGACACCGTGAGCTAAGTATTTGACCTGTTGACCCGAAACAAAATTTTAATTATAACCACCGCAATAAGAGTGTATGTTACTGAGTTGGCGAGTCTACATTCTTGCATTGCAGCCTTACTGACGAAAATGTGTATTCCTGTATGCACTAAGTGACCATGTGATCTCAATTGTTGACATATTGACATCAATCTAAAGTATTTCTAGCCACTCATAATACCAACGTATGCACCAAATTTGGTGATTCTACCTCATAGGATTCCCGAGATATGCCTCGGATAAACAGATAGCCATGGCACCATGCATAGACTGGAGAAATGTATCAACAGCTAGCTACTAAAGACCAAATATTTAGGCCATTTGGCCAAAATTCCACGCACATTTTATGAGAGGCATGTTATATAACTATAATACCAGTTTTCCCTTAATATTGTTCCCTACCTGGCTAGGTGACCGAGGAAGTATTTCAGTGTTTGATAATGTGCTTGTGGTAGTAAGGAGATAGCTTCACGGAGTTTTCTTAAGCGCGGCCGTAACGTCTTCTCTTCTACAGACAAAGATAAATAAATATTCATTTCTACATAATAGCTCATGAGAATAACACACAAAACAGTGATCCATTTCTACCTATGCCCGCACATTTCTAACTATGCCCGCACATTTCTAGCTATATCATGCACATTTCTAGCTATGTATCGCACATTTCCAACTATGCCCGCACATTTCTAACTATGCCCGCACATTTCTAACTATGCCCGCACATTTCTAGTCATGCTCCTCACATTTCTAGCTATGTCCCGCACATCTCTAATTATGTCACGCACATTTCTAGCTATGCCCCTCACATTTCTAGCCATACCCAGCACATTTCTAGCTATGTCACGCACATGTCTAGTTATGTCACACACATTTCTAGCTATGTCACGCACATTTCTAGCTATGCCCCGCACATTTCTAGCTATGTCACGCACATTTATAGCTATGTCACGCACATTTCTAGCCATGCCACGCACATTTCTAACTATGCCCGCCCATTTCTAGCTATGTCACGCACATTTCTAGCTATGCCACGCACATTTCTAACTATGCCCGCACATTTCTAGGTATATCACGCACATTTCTAGACATACCCCGCACATTTCTAGCTATGCTACGCACATTTCTAGCAATGTCACGCACATTTCTAGCTATGTCACGCACATGGCTAGCTATGCCCTCACATCTCTAGCTATGTCATGCACATTTCAATTTATGCCACGCACATTTCTAGCTATGTCACGCACATTGCTAGTTATGTCACGCACATTTCAAGCTATGTCACGCACATTTCTAGCTATGTCACGCACATGTCTAGCTATGCCCTCACATGTCTAACTAATCCACGCACATTTCAAGTTATGCCACGCACATTTCTAGCTATGCCACGCACATTTCTACCTATGTCACGCACATTTCTAGTTATGTCACGCACATTTCAAGTTATGTCACGCACATTTCAAGTTATGTCACGCACATTTCTAGCTATGCCACGCACATTTCTAGCTATGTCACGCACATTTCTAGCTATGCCCCTCACATTTCTAGTTATGTCATGCACATTTCAAGTTATGTCACACACATTTCAAGTTATGTCACACACATTTCTAGCTATGCTATGCATAGTTCTAGCTATGTCACGTACATTTCTAGTTATGTCACGCACATTTCAAGTTATGTCACGCACATTTCTAGCTATGCCACGCACATGTCTAGCTATGCCACGCACATTTCTACCTATGTCACGCACATTTCTAGTTATGTCACGCACATTTCTAGCTATGTCACGCACATCTCTAGCTTTGCCCCTCACATTTCTAGTTATGTCATGCACATTTCAAGTTATGTCACGCACATTTCTAGCTATGCTATGCATAGTTCTAGCTATGTCACGCACATTTCTAGCTATGTCACGCACATTTCTAGCTATGCCCCTCAAATTTCTAGTCAACCACCACGGTGTGCGTGTTCAGATCGATTTATATACTTTCAACCCTGACTTTTCAGACTGCCAATTTCAAGGTAACTATATAGGGAAGCTGCTGCATATCTTGAGACTAATTTGACTGGGTGCTGTTAAAGCCATATGAGAGCTCCAGCGTCAAGTCAAATTAGGTTTTAAAAATTCAAGAGAATGTTTATTAAATTGTAAATCCATCACAGACATACAATTCGTCCCACGTGACTGACTATTCCAGCTTCATGACGGAGTATTCTCTGTGAAGTATCATTTCGAATTCAACCTACATGTTACGTAATTGATTATGGCGTCATATACTTGAGTGCAAGATCGGACGCATCCATTCTGATAAATAAAATCAATTAACCCTTGGCGCATAATGATCACTGTGGAAAATGTTCACACGATAGGCGACAGTCGTTCTGAGAGCATGCTCTTCATGCTATCCGTTTGCCACTCCCCTCCAAAAGCCATGTCACAAATGGCCCTTTCCAGTTTATCCATCCGTCATATGACGTCATAATCAAATACGTGATGCGTAGGATGACGTCATAACCAATTATAGCATGAATGACTCGAGTTTGTCCGTCTTAAACACCCAATAGTCCAACACGTACGAATTCTGTCTTTACTATGAAATAAACAATATGTTGAATATTTTGAAACTAATTTGACTGAGCGCTGTTGCTGCCATGGGAAGCAACAACGCCAAGTCAAATTAGTTCCAAAATATTTAACAGCTTACCTGTTTAGTTTTCTGGAAATTGATAGTTTGGAAGTTCAAAGATCGATCGATCCCAACACCGGTAAAGCGTAGGTGGAGCTTATCTAGAGATGGGCGGGGCATAGCTAAAACTGGAAAGGTCCATTGATAGCTTAAAGTTATGGTAATACAATAAAACCATCAAATTAGGCTAAGCAAAATGAACTTCTCTGCCATCTTGTATCAAGCTGTGACGTCAAAACGTCGGCATCACAATTCAATACAAGATTGCAGAGCTGCTCTTAGCGACCTAACTCTTAGTTTTATCAACTCGAAAACATAAAGCCATTATTTTCTTGACGACACAACACGAATATTGTGATGTGGAACTCTATGACAACAATGTGTGTCTTGCACCACGACTTCCAGTCAAAGTAGCTTTAACATATATAAAGGCATACGTTCCCGTATGAGTCCTAGGAGAAAGTGCAACAACGTTTGTATAATTTGCACTGGTGACTGTGAATTGAATCGCAATATGCATTCAACTTTCTTAACCAAGCTTAACCTTTCTTAACAATTCTTAACTTCCGCGTGTCAACGGCGGCTCAAAGCGCTCAAAATACTTCTTATATCGATTAATAATTTAAAGGGCAAGACCAAGATTTTTAAAGAAACTCGTAATTTTTGCTCAGTGAGTCTCAAATTGCAGAACAATAGGGGGGTAATTTTTGGTAAATTGACCACTGGAATTTACTAAGATAGCTTTCTGGTGGCCTGAAAATGAATATTTCTCAAAGTCACTACAGAGAAGGTTTGAGGCGGCTTAATCATTAACACGTTAGTTATCCAGAAAATCCTAATTTTAGCTTATAAATGAAATCTGTAAAATTATTCTTTCAACCAAGTTGGTTTAAACAGAATTTTATTTTGTTCAATGGAAGCACAGTAAGACATAAGTCTTATACACGTGTCTCCCATACATACAAATACAATACATTAATAAATACATCAAGATGGGGTATAATAAAACATAATTAAATAGTAACGTATGTATAACTAGTTAAATGATAATTTATATCAACCACTGATTACAATTGTCTAGGTAGTTCGCACGCTTACGTATGTGTACGTCAATATGTGCGTATGTGCGTGTGTGCGTACGTATTGGCGTGCGTGTGTGCATAATGCGAGAGAGAGAGAGAGAGAGAGAGAGAGAGAGAGAGAGAGAGAGAGAGAGGGAGAGAGAGAGAGAGGGGGGAGAGCGGGAGAGAGAGAGACGGAGAGGGCGGGGGAGAGAGAGAGAGGGGCGGGAGGGAGGGAGGGAGGGAAGTAGAGAGCGAGAGAGGGAGGGAGCGAGAGAGAGGTTGGGATGGAGTGTGTATGTGTGTGGGGTGGGGAAGAGTTAGGAAAAGAGAGACAAAAAGAGAGGAGAGGAGAATATGAGAAACAGGGTATAAACTAAGAATTTGACAACAGTGAGAAAGGTAAGGTGAGGAGCTCTTAATGCTGCGTTCACCATGCTTGTATATGTTGGGCTGTTTGCATTTCGCTCTTATAGTTGCGAATTTAACAGATAGGAAGTTACTTAAAGCGGTTGGTATTGACTATGTATTGAACCAAGTTAGTCATATCGCTAGTACAAGGCTCCAACGGCAACCAGAAATGGTAATGGAGCAATAGATCTATGTCAGATTGGGAACATATTATGATATTAAATATAATGTATTTCTATATTGCTCTTAAAGGTGCATATTCGCGCTAAAATGCTTGAAAATAAGAGTGTTAAAATTGTATACTTCTACAGCCTTAAATTGCGTGCCTCGATGGAATGAAACGAAATAAATCTTAGCATATCATGATTCATTCCCAGCATAAATAAAGTTCGTATTTTTAGTTGTGAAATTGAAAAATAGGCACGGGACCGTGATTCAAAATCACAACTTAAAAATTTATATTAATTTATAAGTAATGAAACAATCATATGTTAAGATTTATTTCGTTTCATTCCATCTAGACCCACACTTTAAGCCTCGAAAAGTATACAATTTAAAACATTTTATTTTCAGTCATTTTGCTATGTCAGCCAGTCATCTTAATCGTGAATAACACTGGGCCTACTGGCTAGTTTGAAAATAATTTGACTGAAAGTTTTTGGTGGCATAGCCACCAACAACTTTCAGTCAAATTGTTTTAAGCCTATTTCACATATCCAGAATTAAGTCCCACGGAACGCATAGTCTCCATACATTCATCAGACAGACAGATAAGGTTAAACCTACCTGAAGCTTTAATCACTTTTTGGTACACTCCAAACGTCACAAGGGGTATAGGTAATAATCGAAGAAACAACTTGATCAGAGATGCTAGCGTATGGACGTCGTCCTCCTCGTCTACATTTTTGCTCTTTAAACCCTTCCGGTTTTTATCACAGGCTTTCCTCATGGCTTCCACCTCTTTCTGTTCTCCCGAGAGACGGTATATACCTTCTGTTTCCAGACCTGGTGAGGAAATCGTAGTATTTGCATAAATACAACAAACAAAATGATAAAATAAGGATATATTTGTGTCTCGATGACCTGCGTCCCACGTGTCGAGCTCTTTAGTTTGTCCACATATCACACACCATGTGTGGCAGTGTTGCGACATAAGGATTTCTTAAAATAGTAGAACACCTTGATGAATCAAATCTTTATTCAATTCAATTCAATTCAATTTATTACTTCCAAACTTTATACAAAGTATGTGCGGAACATATTTACATTTATATAGATATATACTAGTGGTGTACAAGTTTAGTAGTAGTAGTAGTAGTAGTAGTAGTAGTAGTAGTAGTAGTAGTAGTAGTAGTATTAGTAGTAGTAGTAGTAGTAGTAGTAGTAGTAGTAGTAGTGGTAGTAGTAGTAGTAGTAGTAGTAGTAGTAGTAGTAGTAGTAGTAGTAGTAGTAGTAGTAGCAGCAGTAGTAGTAGTAGTAGTAGTAGTAGTAGTAGTAGTAGTAGTAGTAGTAGTAGCAGCAGTAGTAGTAGTAGTAGTAGTAACAGTAGCAGTAGCGGCAGCAGTAGCAGTAGCAGTACTAGTAGTAGTAGTAGTAGTAGTAACAGTAGCAGTACACATTTTAAAGTGTCATAATTATTGCGACTAGTGTCTCTGATCTAATTGTATAGCACACCTCGGCATACAAAATGAGAAAAATTATTCTATTTCTCTCACATTCTTGAAAAGGTATCACGCAGAAATAAACTAAGCCCAAACAATGTATTGAGAAAACTGTAAATCCGTTTTAATTTTGCTGCAAACTGAATTGCAATGATGATATAGAACAATTTCCTAAAGTTGATGAATTAAAAGAACATTTAAAAAACTTTAACATTTTTCTAATTCCTGGTCGACAATAAACTCCAAACAACATAAAAAAATAGACACAATTTGACACAATTATTTTAATTATGCCGGAGTCTGGATGTAATGAGCGCATAGACCAAATCTGTACAGTTTTATTGAGATAGGATAAGCCCGATGAACTAACTACTTGTCCATTGAAAAACTTTAACATTTACCAATTTCTTGGTGCAAAACAGGCTACGTCTAAACCACATAACATATGGGGAAATTTTGAAAATCATTAAAGTTATGATGGAAACCGTATGCAATGGTAGTATAGATCAAATAGTTCAAGTTTTACAAAGATAAGTCCATAATAAATTTAATGGCATTTGCTTTTGGGGGTCTTGTGTCAACTTAGCCCTGTAATGGTCAAACTGACTAAAACACTTTGCAGTGGTCTACAGACGTGGCTATTTGAAAGGCCTAGAGAAGAGTATTTTTGAAAATTTACCACTAGAATGACTGGCTCGGTTGGTCAAGCCGGCGAAAAACAGTTAAGTGGTAAATTTACAAAAATAGTCTTCTAAAATTAAAATACCTTGAAAAATATTGACCATTGAAATGTTTAATTGATATATCAAGTAGTATTTTGAGCGCTTTGAGGCGCTGTTGACACAAAAGGGGAAAAGCCACCTAAAGATTCAGTTAAATTCTTTTGAAAATATTCGGGTCAAGAGATTTTCCTCGTTGAAAATATTGTCTGGTGGCTTGAAACAGCGAGACAGTTCCACCACCCTTTTATAAATCGTATTCTAGTGGCACATTCAAACACATAGTTTCAGCTTGTGAGATTTGAAATAAACACGTGTGTTTACATTTTGGAATAACAAGCGCAAAAAACGTTTCCCTACCTCTCGCCTCGATCTCTTCCAAACATTTCTTCAGAATTCCAGGAACCGCCGTTCCCTGTGCTTTACATAGCGTGGTCAGGTCAATCCCAAATACTTTCTTCACGTACTTCATACTGGGCGTGCAATCATCGGGCACCAGTAAGGCACATTTCACGTGCGCCTTAAAGCCACAATCTGGAAGGGAAAGTCAACAATACAATCTAGTGAAAAGATTAAGAGCCGGAGTATGGCAAAGTTCAAGTTCAATCTATTTCTCCCAGACTATTACAATGGGGTTGGCAAGGGCTAACGGAGCTACAAACGGCGTAATCGGTTAAATATATTTAATATATATTGGGTGGGGGTGTGGTGAGCTGGGAGTGGGGTGGGGTGTGGGGGTGGGGTCGTTGGAGGGAAGTGACGCGGCTTATGTTGCATACTTACCAGCGCATTTGACACCTTGTTGAACAACGCCCCAAAGAAAATTTGCGCAAAAGTCACACCAGTGAGGACCTCGCCATGTGTGAATCTGTAAAGGACGGATTAATATGTAAGTCAAGAGATTGAGCTGTCAGACCGGGGATGTAATCAATGCAAATGTAAAAAAGATGCCCATAGACCCACCTCTCCATCATTCACCCGTAGCTACATCATCCAACAACCATCCTAACACCCACCTAATTATTCACATACACGCACGCACGCACTTACACACGCACGCAGGCACACACACACGCGCAGGCACGCACGCACGCAGACTGGCAGGCAGGCACACACACATACGCAGGTACGCACACACGTATGCACGCACTCACCATGCACGCAGGCACGTACGCACGCACGCACGCACGCACGCACGCACGCACGCACGCACGCACGCACGCACGCACGCACGCACGCACGCACGCACGCATGCACGCACCTATCCACCCACCCGCGCGCCCGCCCACCCACGCACCCATCCACCCATCGACCCATCCATTCATCCATCCACCCATCCACCTATGCACCCATCACCTACCCAACAGCCCACCCACCCACGGACCCGCACAACCGCCGACCCACCATCCATCCATCAATCCAACCACTCACGCACACATCCACCACCCACCCACCCACGCACCCATCCATCTACCTCTCCATCCAGCAATCCACCTACATATGCGCACATCCACCAATTCATCCATCCACAGCTAGACAGAAGAACAAATTGAGAGACGGACGGACCGACGGACGAATTCCATACTTATTATCTACTAGCTACAAAACACATCTAAAATGCAACTAAAATGTTTAATAATTTTCGTAACAACATTCATAGACCATCCCCCCCCCTTGGTAATGCTGATTACTGGGCAGGTTCTCAACCAATACCGGGGTGTGTCCCAGTAGCTGCCCAGTAACAGTGTTATCAGGATTTTTGGTCAGATTTATCCATTATAATGGGTTTTTTGAAGTATTAATTTAATGAATAAATTTTCAATTGCAACTTTGTTTGGTAGCGTCTGCAGAAGCGCGCGAAACATATATACACGAAACATATATAGAATGGCGTTTACATATATCAATAAATACGTAAACATTGTACGTTTATTTCAGATATATATAACATTTATATACATAAGCCGTGATGATAGAAGTGGTCGTAAAGGTGGTGATGATGATGAATATGGCGATGACGATGATGACGGCGATGACGATGACGATAATACAAATATTTGCTAACTGAATATCCATTTGCAGACCAAGAGAAGAGTATTTGTGAAAATCTACCACTGGAATGACTGGCTCGATTATCGAGCCAGTCATTCCAGTGGAAAATTTTCAAAAAATACTCTTCTATTGGCTTTCAAAGGGCATTCCTCACGACCACTTTAGAGGCCGGTTTGGGCCGGTTTCGTCATGAAAACGGTAATGACTTACCTTAAATTTGTGAGCTTTATCATAACTGTCCGACAGTGTCCCATCAATATCGTCTAACCCATCAGGTGAAGAGTCGCTCTGTTCGTCAGTCGAACACTGCATTGAAATAAAAACAACGTGTTCTACCAGGTTACTGGATTATTTCAGTTTATCCTTCAATGACATGATGTCATAATCAATTAAACCACGTGTAGAATGACGTCATAATCAATTACGTTATGAATGACGTATCTTAGCTCGTCACCAACGCGTATTTGCTGACGGACTAAGCGTTGTTGTGCGAATTGTATACATTTGTATATATTGTTCCTGCAACAGCACCCAGTTAAATTAGTTTCCAAATATTCAACAGTTTACCTTCTAGTTTTCTGGAAATTGATAGTCAGTGTGTTCAAGGATCGAGCGACCCCCAACACCGGCGAGGTGTGGGTGGAACTTAGCTAAAGATGGGCGGGGCATAGCTAAAACTGGATTCCTCACTTAGCGAGATAAGATACATAAAGGGGTTGTATCGCTCGCCTGGAATATAAGCATTTTAACTAGGACAGGCATCATCTTTAAGTACAGCCAAAAGGGTTTGGCCAGAAACACACCTAGAACAAGGATACGTCTGCCAAACCTGCGTAAATTCAGCACAGCGTTTGTCGAGCAGATATTTTAAATTTCACATTGCTTTGCTATGAGAATTGTGGCGGCGAAAATTACTATGATTGCTGCCAACCCGTTTATCTGACAGTTTCGAAAACACAAAATTTGAAATTAACATACCCCAAAGCTTAAACGGAAACTGTATCAAAGAATAAAATTTCAATATGGCCATCAAAATGCTGAAGTTGGATTGATCGATGGCGGCCATGTTTTTAACGTACTCTTTAGTGGTTCTGGAGTGAAATTCGCTTACGGGAAAAATTGAGGGTTTTTAGTGTATGCTTATGTATGGGTGATCTCCATATAGTATATGGCATTTCGGTCTGTCTTTGTCACGTCTTCTCGTCAAGCTAATTATCAAATTCGCGTGTGCGTGCGTGCGTGCGTGCGTGCGTGCGTGCGTGCGTGCGTGCGTGCGTGCGTGCGTGCGTGCGTGCGTGCGTGCGTGAGTGCGTGCGTGCGTGCGTGCGTGCATACAGAGCGGGCGGCGGGAGGTTAGTGAACGCAATAGATTCGGTCCTTCAGGGCAGTCAGTCACCGGCTGTTTGCCCTTAATAAACCAAGCCGAGTGCTCGTTGCCCTATCTCAGGGGGGATAACTTCTTTTGCTCTTAGCTATATTCTGTAATAACACGGGCTGTAATAACACGGACTCTTCGGACTTAAGCACCGGAATTCGTGCATCTTTAGCGTCAATTACCATAATGGAGATTGCGGTATAATCCATCATCCGAGGCTGAGGGCGATGTCTTCCGATTCTCGCAAGGACAGTGATATTTGGTGAATCATTTTTGCTGGGGAAAATAATCACGTGCTGGATCGCGTCAGACCAAGATAATATAATCAGATGGGGCTCCAAGCGGAAGTGCTGTAGATAGCGATAAATGAGAATCAGTATTGGTGTAATAACTGAGCGGGGTCGTGTAGAGGAATTGTGATATAGCGATATAGTGGGAGGTGGTGAGAGGGCTGGACTTGGGAGAGGCGGGGTGGGGGTGGGGTGGAGTGAGGAGAGAGGGTGGGTGAGGAAGGAGGGAGAGAGAGAGAAAGAGAGAGAGAGAGGGGGTATGGGGGCAAGAGAGAGAGAGAGAGAGCGTGAGAGAGAGAGAGCGAGAGAGAGAGAGAGAGGTGGGAGGGATGGGGATGGAGAGTGAGCGAGGGAGAGTGAGCGAAGGAGAGCGAGCGAGAGAGTGTGAGAGAGGACGGAGGTAGGGAGAGAGTGAGGAGAGGGCGGGAAGGAGGGATGGAGGAAAGGGGGCATTGGAGGGAGGGATGGATGAGAGAGAGAGAGCGAGAGAGAGAGGTGGTGCGGTGGTAGAGGGAGGCGGAGATTGGAGAGGAGCTGGGGGTGGGGTGTTCCCAATCACGTCCGTCAGATAATTGTCATCGGCTGGTTGCGGGTCATATTAGACTCAGGCCTGCTTGCTACCCTAGCGCTCCGATGACATTTTTAGCGTGTTTACTGAGCAATAAGCTACACGTAGCTGAAATTCTAGTATCGAATATATGATTGTTACCCGAGGGAACGACTAGCTATTGGTCATAACATTCCCGACAATTAATTCAGATTCTCCTGAGTAATCAGTGTGTGTTCTGTAGCGATTAATTTACAGCCGTTGACGAGATTGCCTTTTGGTGGCGATAGGATATTGCTGTGGTGTGCCATTGGTCAACGGCGCGATACAGTACTAACACAGTTTATAAATAAGGTAACGCGTTTCCAAAAAAAGCCCTGAAACAAGTTAGCTAGAACAATTTTGTATAAAATATTCTGTCGAATATTTTGGACTTAATTTGACTGGAAGACATTGCTGCCGTGGGCAGCACCTCCAAACAAATTAACTCCGACACATTGAACCACGTTTTATTTAATTTTGGAAACATGTTAAAGGGATGCTAATCGCCTCTCAAATGTTGTATTGTAGTGATAGATGATGCATCATGATGGTTTATAGATTCCATATCAGTCATATCCTGCCACATTCCTTTATCTGTATCACAATGGACCTTTCCATTTCTAGCTATGCCCCGCCCATCACTAGCTAAGCTCCACCCACACCTCGCCGTGTTTGGATTGATCGATATCCCCGAATGCCCTAGCTATCAATTTCCTGAAAAGTATACAGGGAAGCTGTTGAATATTTTGTAACTAATTAGACTGGGTGCTGTTGCTGCCATAGGCTGCAACAGCGCCCAGTCAAATTAGTTTCAAAATATTCAACAGAATATTTATTAAATAGTAAAAGCAAACAATTTGTACAACAGCCCATAGACCGTCATCAAAATAATATGCGTTCGTGACGTACTTATCGACGTCATTCATGACGTCATTCATTATGATGTCATTGTACACGTCACGCAGTTCATTATGACGTCATATGATGGGTGGGTACTCTGGAAAGATGAATTATCTGCTTTGTAACATCGCGTTAATGCTGACCAATGATCGCCACCATTTTGTCTCATCAACCGATAGCGTAGGAGGTCATGAAAGTACCAATGCATTACATTCTTCATTACGTAATAATCATCTTGTTGAATATTTTGAAACTAATTTGACTGGAAGTTGTTGCTGCCTATTGGCAGATCTAGCTGGCACGGCACAAGAGAAGTTCTACTTATAAATTGGGCCTTATTCGCCATTGTGACGCCACATTGCCGTCTTCCGGGAAGTCAGATTGTATATAACTGAGATTCTTGACCGTGTATAATTTGGAAAAAAAACTGTAAAAAAAGCATTACGTCAAACCTGTCTATAGCGGACATGTTATTTTGGAGTCCAATTATCGCAGTTTTTAAATAGAGGTTGTCACATAAACTCAAATTGAAGACGATCATACATATAATAGCCCTATGTTGAATATTCTGAAACTAATAAGAACAGAATGTGTTGCTACCGTGGGCAGCATCAACTGCCAGTTAAATTATTTTCAAAACATTCGACATAATATTTCGTAAATCGAAAATAATTTGTTCGTGTTTTGTCTTTTTGGTTCAAGATATTAAGATTATCGCTGCATTGTTGTTGTTGTTTCATTCGTGAAGCCTCCGAAAATTCAGGCGCACCGTCTAAATTGCTAATCCCTATTGAGGGCCCGAGGAAAATTGGGCCGGGTGGGGCGGGCACAGAATGATGAGAAACCTAATGTGTGGGTGATTTTCATCCCCTATCACAAATGGGACGAAATTTTACCGACAAAATGCCTCTCAGTTTGAGAGCATTCATAGAGTAAATTTGTCGGATATTTTGAAAACAATTTCACTGGAAGCCGTTGCTGCCAGGGCCAATGCTTGAAATATTTAACAGAATAATTATTACATAGGCCATTCCAATTTATTTTTTTTCTTGTACACACCATCCTTACTTAATTTGTGCACATCTAGATACAAATACTTGAATTTTAAGGCATTGTTTTCAACATTCTTTCCATCTAGCAATTTTTCGCAGACAAATCCTTATCAGTCAGAATTCATCGGAATTTTCTGGAACTCTCTTTGTTCTCTGTAGCTTTTGTTAACCCTGCAATGGCCAAGCCGCTCAAAATGACTGCAATTGTTATGAGAAAAGTCTATTTGCTGGCCAAGAGAAGTCTATTTTTGAAAATATACCAGTGGAATGGCTGGCTCGTTAACGAGCCAGCCATTCCAGTGGTAAATTTTCAAATATAGCTTCTCAAGGTCTGCAAATGGGCACTCACTGGCGAAGCGTTTTTGATTTTCTTGACCAATATTGACAAGTAACACGATGCAAGGATAAATAATGTAATAGCTTAACTGAGCTTGAAATTGTACATTACTTTTATTTTCCCCCATCTTTAATCATGTGATTTGGGGGGGGGGGGGGGAATTTAAAAAAAAAGAAAATGTGAAATTGGTCCGACTGTATCGAAAAAACCCTCTTATATCTGGGCAAATATGAAAAAGGTCGTTATCCGCTGCTGCGACTGCGGAATATTATGTGTGTAATTCGTCTCATTTGAATTGATAATGGACTTGTTAGATAAATATGCCAATTAGAGACTTCGTAGATCAAGTGCTGCTATCTCCATTGGGAAATGAATCATCAGAAGCATTGGCTCATATTTACACACACCCTTCTCCTCAGTTCACGTGCCAGCCAGAACATTATATTTGAGCACTATCAAAGGCAGTAGCGTCGTCCTCGTCTTTTTCGTCGTCGTCATAGTCGTCGTGGTCGTCGCCGCCACCGCCTCGATCGCCGTCGTGGTCGTCATCATTGTCGCCGCCACCGCCACCGGTTGTCGTTGTTGCCCCCGTCGTCGTAATAGTAGTCGTTGTCGTTTTCGTCATCGTAATCGTCGTCGAAGTCGTCGTCATCGTAATCGTCGTCGTAGTCGTCGTCGTCATCATCGTCGTCGTTGCGGCCTCAGCTGCCGTTGCGGTTGTCGGCGTCATTGTCGCCGCCACCACCGACGGTCGTCGCGTCATTGTCGTCGCCGCCGCAGTCATCGTTGTCGTCGCCGCCGTCCTCGTTGTCGACTCCGCCGTAGTCGTTGTCGTAGTCTTCGTCCTCGTTGTTGCCGCCACCACCGCCGGTCGTCGAGGTCGTCGGCGCACCTGTCGTCGTCATCGTCGTCATCAACAAGAACCTGGGTGGTAGGAGTTTTGGCGGGAAAATATAATTACCACATTCATTGCTCGTGCAATTGCCTTAATGTGCCTGGCTTTTTGTATCGTCCTCCTGATAATGTCCGAGTAGTCACCGCGATCCCTGGCACATTTGTAGTACATAGAATCTGTGTAGACAGAAGCTTTCTGCATTTCGTCCAAGTAGTTATCGGCCTTTGAATTGATATACATGGTAATCAACCCGTCCGCCACCAGGTCGCGCATCGTGTCGAATCGTTTCTCGCCAACGAAATGAAACTGTCCGTCATAGAATAATTTGAAGTGGCGTGACTGACCTTGGAATCTGCGAACAAAAGAGTAACATCCGGGGTTATATATGAATCCTGTGGTATAAATGACATTAAATGCTTATTACTGTTTCTTCAAGTAGGGTAATTCCAGATTGTCCCTGGTAGAAAGCAGAATTCTGGAGTAACGACGCCCATAAATAAAGCGAACCGCCATTCAGACGCAACGTGTGTGACTGTAAAGTATGATTTACTCGACATATCCGAGCCAGATCGAATTGTTATGGCCATTTTCAGTACAATGGCAGATATAACAATTCGATTAACGAAGTTAGACATTCTTCTCGGTCTCTCTAACACTCAGCACTCTTATTCATCCATCCACCTCACCCACGCCTGAATCTACCCTCACCGTGCGTGCGTGCGTACGTGCGTGTGTGCGCGGGAATGCGTGCGTGTGCGTACGAATCTGTGTTCCCGTGTACATACGCTAATGATATTGGTGCAAGGATCAATAACCAAATGATAATGGTCCAAGGACCAATAACCAAATGATAACGGCCCAAGGATCAATAACCAAAGGAGAACGGTCCAAGGAGAATACCGAAATGATTATGGTCCAAGAGTGGACCAACAATATTTAAAAATGATAGCGGCACAAGGACCAATAACCAAATGATAGCGGCACAAGGACTAATAGCCACATGACAACGGAAGCAGGTATTATGAATGACAAGACGTTTTATTAGCGTGTTATTATGTATCCTTGCGCCGATATCATTTTGGATATTGGTCCTTGCGCCGACATAGTTTTGAAATAGTGATCCTTGCACCGGTATCATTTTGAATAGTGATCCTTGCGCCAATATTATTTGGATATTTTTTCTTGCGCCGTTATCATTTTGACATTGGTCTGTGTACTAATATCACTTGGATATTAGTATGTGCACCAATATAATTTCTATATTGCTCCTTGCGCCGTTATCATTTAGACAGTGCTGGAAATATGAGATTATATATCAGTCCTGCGCTAGTGACCAGCGGGTCTCGCCGATATCCAAATGGGTATTGGGCCTGCAACATTTAGGAAACGGCGCAGGCCCAATGGTCAACGGCTCAATGTGTATATTGTGTCGCTACATCTATACCTTATCGCTAGCCGATACTGGCCATCACCGCTGTCACTGAGACGGATCAGGAAGCTACCATCTTCAGATCGTCCCAGAATTCTCTCTGTTTCTTCACGAGATATACAGCCATGAAATCTGAATCAAAACGGAATGTATACATTTCGACACTCTACAAAAGGGATTAAAACCTGCCGTATTTGACCTCCATTGGGTTGTGCCGGCATAGTTGAGTGCACACTAAATGTATTGAAGAAAATGTCTGAATCTTTTCTGATCGGTGGAAAACCGACCAGAAAAGATTCAGACAGTTTCTTCGATACATTTAGTGTGCAGTCAACCATGCCGACACAACACAATGGATGTATTGAGTTGTAGCTATGCTTCGCCTGTTGCTAGGTAAACTCAACCCACCATTCGCCCGTAATGGGATCGATTGATCCCTGAAGTCGCTGACTATCAATTCTCAAACTATATAGGTAAGCTGTTCAAAAATATTCTGAAATTAATCTGAGGGGGTGATGTTGCTGGCCTATGGTAGCAACAGTACCCAATCAATTAGTTTCAAAATATTCAACAACATGTTTAGTAAATAGTAAAGCCATACAATTCTTATAACGACGATTGGTTCGTCATCAATTAAGTGTTCGTAACGAACTAAACTACGTCATTCATGACGTAATTGATCATGATGTCATCCTATACGTCACCTAGTTGGCCACGACTGGAATTCTCCTTTGGGAAGTGCCGTGTTAAGCCAAATGTACCAGTAAGCTCTTGAATATGTTAGTACTAATTTGGTCCTGAAGGGCGTCCAGTCAAATTAAATTCAACACATTCAACCTGGTCGCTATTACATCATCATGCAATGTTGTATATCTTCTATGCACCAACCAGGGGATCTTAGATTGATGACCCTAGCCCCATCCAAATAATTTGATCACGAGGCATATAATGAGGTTTTCCAGTTTATCATATGACGTCATAATCAACTATGCGACCTGGAGGCTGAAGTCATAATCAATTACATCATGAACGGCGTGTAAGTTCGTCACGGACGTTTAATGACGGACTAAGCGTTGTTGTACGAATTGTAAGTGTTTACTATTTAATAAACATGCTGTTGTATATTTTGAAACTAATTTGACTGGACACTGTTGCTGCCATGCGTACGTTAGGGTGTGTGTCCGTCTAGTGGGTGACCTATGTCTGAGTGAATGAATGCTATAGGAGGTGACTCTTAGTCAAATATCACCCCGAAATCGACTCGATTAAGGTATATATTGAGCATCACATATTTGACGGTAATTTAGATTGAACCTTATCGTTGATTATAGTATCAAATTATTTAAAAGTTATACTTCGTGCTAAAATATCACCAAGTAGATGTTGAAAGATATACGCATTTAAAAGCGGATATATCCAATTTGCAATATAAAGGATAACTAACCCCATCTCTTGATAGCTATTCAGGTGATCTAATACGCCACTCATAACCTATGCAAGTTAGCTAAATTACGCTACATTTCTACAGCCTATGATGGCTGTCATGATTTACTTTTCAACCAATCAGAAAAAGCCTAGCGTGTCTGCCTCACTATATACGCTCAGTCATAGAGGTGCCAGCTATAGTTTGGAAATGTAGTGTAAAATCAATCATACAGGTAAGTTGTTGAAGATTTTGAAACGAATTTGACTGGAAGTTGTTGCTGTCATAGGCAGCAGCAACTTCCATTCAAATTAGTTTCAAAATATTCAACGAGATGGGTGCTACATAATAAGGAACCTAATGCATTGGCACTTACATGACATCACACACTATCACTTAAGGCAGCGAAATGGTGGCGATCACTGTTCAACATTTACCCGATATTACAAAGCAGATAGTTGTGATACAGAAACGGGAATGTGACAGAATATGAATGAAATGGAATCTATAAACCATAATCTATCGGTGCAGTATAACATTTGAGATGAGATTAGTATTCCTTTAAATTTGCAATATAAGTTTAATATTTTGCGACTAGGACCCAGTCAGATTAGTTGCAAAATATGCAACAGTTTAACAATAAACCGTATCCTGAGTTTGTGCATTCTTGACAATCACTGTTAACTGTTATCACACTAGTGTCAAAATTTTAAATTTTCTTATTAAATTAAAAGCCGAACTGGTGTCGTAGACAGCAACATCGTCCACCAAAATTGTTTTAAAATATACACCAGTTTCTCTGCTTCTGACACAATAAAAGATAGAATATTGACATCAAAGTGACAAGGGTAAAAATAGTTAAACGTATAAGATTGAAAAACAAGTGTGTGTGTATTCTATGTCTTCTCAACCGTGACCAACCGCAGATGAGAGTATGTCTAGAGAGCTGAGTTCAGGTCTTTCCATCCACAACCCAGGACGCTAATACATTATTCAGTAACGCCAGATTTTATAGCAATAAGGATCCAGTGAGTATAACTATGTATTTGACTTACTCCTCGTCGTAGTATGCGGGCCTGTGTAATACCTGTAAGACAGAATATACTTTATTAGATTACAAGTGCTATATACCTCAAAGGTATGCTAAATTACGCTACATTTCTGCCAATACATAGTCAATACCAACCGCTTTAAGTAACTTCCTATTTGTTAAATTCGCAACTATAAGAGCGAAATGCAAACAGCCCAACATATACAAGCATGGTGAATGCAGCATTAAGAGCTCCTCACCTTACCTTTCTCA
This sequence comes from Chaetoderma sp. LZ-2023a, assembly GCA_034401795.1. Classification (NCBI taxonomy): domain Eukaryota; kingdom Metazoa; phylum Mollusca; class Caudofoveata; order Chaetodermatida; family Chaetodermatidae; genus Chaetoderma; species Chaetoderma sp. LZ-2023a. Next base: position 15,516,744 of record CM067364.1, read on the forward strand.
CTCTTGTCAAATTCTTAGTTTATACCCTGTTTCTCATATTCTCCTCTCCTCTCTTTTTGTCTCTCTTTCCATAACACTCCCCCACCCCACACACATACACACTCCATCCCAACCTCTCTCTCTCTCTCTACTTCCCTCCCTCCCCTCTCCCCCCCCCGCTCTTCTCTCCTTCTCTCTCTCGCTCTCTCTCTCTCTCCCGCTCTCCCCCTCTCTCTCTGTCTCTCTTTCCCACTCTCTCTCTCTCTCTCTCGCTCTCTCTCTTTCTCTCTCTCTCTCTCGCATTATGCACACACGTACGCCAATACGTACGCGCAAACGCACATATTCACGTACACATACGTAAGCGCGCGAACTACCTAGACAATTGTAATCAGTGGTTGATATAGATTATTATTTAACTAGTTATACATACGTTACTATTTAATTATGTGTTATTATACCCCATATTGATGTATTTATTAATGTATTGTATTTGTATGTATGGGAGACACGTGTATAAGACTTATGTCTTACTGTGCTCCCATTGAACAAAATAAAATTCTGTTTAAACCAAAGGTACACTTGCCATTTGGTCGCATCGTCAGTTGTCCGCACTATATGTGTCTGTCCATCATACCACCCATCACCACCACCACCACCACCCCCACCCCCACCCCCGATAAGGGTCTTACCACCATACCCATCAACTCAGTGCCGTCATCATTCTACCTGCTTGCGAAAAATTCGCTCGTTCGTTCGTTTTCTCTCTCTCTCTCTCTCTCCCACTCTCTCACTCTCTCTCTCTCTCTCTCTCTCTCTCTCTCTCTCTCTCTCTCACTCTCACTCTCACTCACTCACTCACTCACTCACTCACTCACTCACTCACTCACTCACTCACTCACTCACTCTCTCATTCATACATTCGCTCACTCATTCATACATTCGCTCTATTTTCGTGTTATTGGTTTACGTACCTTGTATTCGCATCCTATTGGCTTAGGTTTGGGGGCTTCCAGCTGCAGGTAGTACACTAGAAAGAAGCAGCATATGTTAATGGGGTGGCCTATAATCAAACCTACGCACTAATTAATGCGGCAACACCTTTCACTGCACCACCGATTCACATATGTTGAATATTTTGAGACTAATTTGACTGGGTGCTGTTTCTGCCTATGGCAACAATGTCCAGTGAAATTAGTTTCAAAATATTCAACAGTATGTTTATTAAACAGGAAAGACATACAATTCGTACAACAACGTGTATAGTCCATCATCAGCTACGCGTTCTAGATTATGACGTAATCCTATAGGTCACGTCGTTGTTTATGACGTCATATGATTGATGGATACACTGGAATCCTCCGTATTTCAATTTTCCGAGTTCTAGATTAAAACGTAATCCTACAGGTCACGTCGTTGATTAGGTCGTCATATGATTGATGGATACACTGGAATCCACCGTATTTCAATTTTCCGAGTTCTAGATTATGACGTAATCCTACAGGTCACGTCGTTGATTAGGTCGTCATATGATTGATGGATACACTGGAATCCTCCGTATTACAATTTTCTGCGCTTTAGATTATGACGTAATCATACAGGTCACGTAGTTGATTATGACATCATATGATTGATGGATACACGGGAATACTCCGTATTACAATTTTCTCAGTTCATAATGACAATTTAGCCCAAACCGTAGGACGTATAACTATCATATCAGTTATATTATCAAGCTGGCTGAGATAAGGACTATCTCTGAGGACAGGAAACGGCAGCCAAAGAGAAAGGGCTGATAGCGGCTGTAGCGGTGCCTGCGTGCTGGTTCGAGGCCCTAGGCTGGAGCCCTTAAGTGTTCGATTTTGAAATCTAGATGCTGTGAAATGCAATCTGAGGCCTAATTGGCATAAAATAATTAATTTCAAGGTAACTAACACTTTTGAGGACCAAGAGAAGACAATTTTTGTAAATTTACCAGTGAAATTAACGAAAATAGCATTCCTGTCATCCTGCAAATGGATATTCCTCAGCACCACTGTTAAGTTCTTTTTGGCCGATTTGACCATCACAGTAAAGTGGTAATAGAGGGGCAGTAAGATTCACGTCTTTGCATAGCCAATGTCCATTTGCAGGCCAAGAGAGGATTATTTTTTGAAAATTTACGACTGGAATGACTGGCTCGGTAACCGAGCCAGTTATTCCAGTCGTCAATTTTCAAAAATATTCTTCTCGGACTGCAAATGGACATTACTCAAGACGATGTGTTGTGTAGATGGTACGGAGTTTGTCTCTTCGTTGCGTTACTTAGATGATAGAAAAACCCCTTTTAAATATAATTTTGTTTTAAAGAGCGACGGCCCCACTAAACGCAAGGAAGGCCCTATGCTCTAGCCTAAGTAGCCTAGTGGGTAATCCAGCCCTGAGCTGTAGGATGTTTTCCAGCTACTGCAGCCACAGAACACAGTCGTTACCGCCGCCACCGCGATCATCAGTTTCAGTTTACTTTACACCCAGGTCACAAAGTGACATATGGGGAACAATGATTTTACAGGATTTACACGTTATGGCGGCTAGATATTATGATAATTAGCATTTATATTAGCAGTATCATTCATCCGCATTGACATTGGCACTAATTAACCCTTTTATGGCGAGGCCGGTCGTAACCGACCTCTGCAGTTGTATCGAGGAGTGTCCATTTGTTGGTCAAGAGAAGACGATCGCCAAAAATCCATCACCTAAATGACTAGCTCCATATCCGGACCAGACATTCCAGTGGTAGATTTCTCAACAATCGTTCCCGCCAGTCCGTAAACGGACACTCGAGGTGCACTTGACAACACATTTAGACATTAAAAAGGCGAATGATTATATTTTAAAAAGCCACGTCGTCGTCGTCTTGATTTGTGTTCTCTTACATTTGGGTACTTTATCATCATATTGCCAATTATTTTTTTATAATTTTATTAAAATCGGTCAGTAATCCGCGCGCATTCATCAAAGTGCCTAACAACATATGCTATAAATAACGACGATTGCAAACAAATAGATTCGGCGTGGTAGTATATCTCCAGGGTTTATTCCACTTTCGCCTACGTTCCACTTTTGCCTACTCGTACTTTCGCCTACTGGGGGTGGGTGGGGTGGGCTTAGTGAGATCTATTGTGTGGGGTTAATCCGGCCATCATGTGCGGCGGATATTGTCCCGGCGGCGGGAGCTTCAATGGGGGTGGGTTAAGAGTGCTCTATGACAAGTTTATCAACTGAGTAGTGAACATTAGTATTATCATTATTATATGTGTTCTTATATTACATATCATCATCATCATCATCGTCATCATCATCGTTAGAATATTATAGAATACTATGGAATATTATAGTACATAAATACTATGTATCGGCATCGATCACCATTAGAATAATTATAGAATACTATGTAAATTGTATACTATATACACAAGAATACATTTTATATATTAAAATTTTTGCTAAGTATATGTTATTTTTCTTTTTTCCCAACACAATGAGCGACCAATTTCACACCTCCATTAATCCTACTGCACACTATTCCACTTTCGCCTACGCGAGTTTCCCTAAATTTACCGTGGGCAAAAGTGGAACGTAGGCGAAAGTGGAATACACCATCTACGCTGTTTGTCTATTAAACAATGAGAGTAATCGGTTTTCGTATGAAACTAGTGTAATGCCAGTAATATTAAACGGTCACGTAAAATAGATGACGACATACCACGTTGACTAACGTCCTACCTGAGCTTCGCGTATCGAGCAGGTAGCGCATCCGATCTCCAAATGGATGTGAAAATGTATACATCGTACCGGCAATACAGGCCAAATTTGTAACTATAGCGTCCGAACTCCGGAATGTCTGTGGCGGCTACGAGGTTAGCATTATACCTGACCAAACGTCATTTGGAATATGAGACCGAACTCTCCACAGGTATGGGATAAATATCGTGGCATGTGTATCGTAATTAAATATTAACGTCCGCCTTCAATCAATATCCGTCATGAACCCTGGTTTGATGCTTCGGTGATATAATCAACCTGTATCTCAAGCAAGACTCGGAATCGCTATGGTTCAGCGAGTTAGCCGCGAGCTTTAAAGCTTATTAGTAGCATATATATGCCTATTACCAATTTGCATATAAAACCGACACACAGACTTGCGCATATTATATACTTAATTACCGACTCGGGTATAAATATTAATATCAGTGCTTCTGGCAGTCCGCCCGCGCAGGTGTTTAATTACTAAGGGATGTAATTTAACTGACAACGCATGTTACTGGGCCCGTTCTGGGCCAATACTGGGCCAATATGGCCCGGTATTGGCCCAGTAAACCGCATTATTTTGATACTTTTCTAGAGTGATATTATTATTGATGAATAGTATCACGCCATTCAGCCATCTATATAACTATACAATGATATTATGGAATAGTATTTTCTGGGTATGTGTGCCGAGGATTTCACAAGCACAGGAGCACGACTTTGAAAAAAAATCGTCCGTCACGCTCACATTCGAGTTTTGACACGTGGACCATCATTCATTGGAACCTATACAACAGCTATGGTTACGTTGTAAAACTGGCATGCGGTGCAGATTTGCATAATTTAAATAAATTAAGGATGGCCGCGTCAAGTTCATTCAAATTGTCTTTTAGACATATTTACAAAGGAACTTGGTGTGTGACAGCTTACAATAATATTGTTAGAATATGGAGCACGGTCCATGAAACTAATGTCTGTTAGGCATGCAGTTCGTATTTAGAAATCTAAAATGACAGCCAGTAATAAATGTAGAAGTAAAACATCTATTTTTACTAATTTTTCCATTGATCTAGATGCTCAACGAATCAACAGTTATAGTTAATGTGTACGTTTTCGCAACAGGCCACCGAGATTGTCTAAATATACCTTTTTAAATTCTCAAAACTACAGAAAATGATGATTGGTATTACTCATGATGAAAGGATTGGTTTCTTAGAACATTGTCTCTTAATTTTCCAGGTGGATACCAGGAGCCCCCCCCCCCCCGTGCCTTCAAGGCCACCCCAGCCCCACCACACCCACACCCACCAACCACCCACCCCATCAAACAAGCCACCCCACCCGCACCCACCCACTATTCTATGAGACGGGGAGGACAACGCGTACCAGATATACACCGCTCACCCCTTGACACCGACTCGACGCTACAACCCTATTCAAACTGAATCACGATTATCAAATGGTTTGAACCCCTTGACACACAACATCAACAAAACACGAAAATGAGACTTCCATATGCACAGATGTTGTGCCTGTACTCTGGTCACTAAAAGCCGTCAAGCATGGGACATCATATAAGTAATGTCAGCATGTGTCTGTCTCGCAGCCAAACTTTGAAATGTGTTTTACAGTGGATTCCTACCAATGAGGGAAAAAAGGAAATGAAGCCGTCTTGCAACTTGCAAGAGTATCAGTGAAATTGCCACCAGCATGCAACACACTGACTACAATGAAGCTGGTGGTTGCTACATCTTTTCAGAGCAGAGCAACTCATTATCTTTCGCCTGAGACTTGAAAACTAAACTTCCACGTGTATCACGTGTTCAAAATTGGGGATTCAGACCTTTATCCATGTGCACCAAGCCTTGTGACGAGAAACGTATCTTGCAGGGTTACCCTTCGTATAATAATCCTCGGGGACACAATTGGCCTGCATATGCTAGTTCTATGGTCCAACTGAGATGTTAAGAAATACGACACACCTCATTCTCAGCGCCGGTGTAGTTGTCTGGCAAAAGGAGCGAACGAGAAAGGAGAAAAGATTTAGCATTGTGCCTTGAAAAGTCCTGAATTTGCGAATTCCTTTTAAATTACTTGAGAATATTGTGGTATTGCATTGAAAAATCCTTGAATTTAACATTTCAGGCGAGAATATTTTCATTGAATACAAGTCTTGTCGTGAACCATCAGTCAACATGAATTAATTGCCTTCTCTTTGCATTAGCAGACGCTCGGAGTCCCTTATGAGTTGTATTCTATGGGGATTTCCTATTCGAGCCCTCCTTCTTCATTGACCATCCCATGTCCAGTCTGGTATAGTCCAGTCAGTCCTGACCTTCAGAATTGTGAAATTGTGGCCGTGAAATGAACACGGTGGAAGGCTGTAGGAACCAAGGCTTGGGTTCGGGCATATATCGGCAGCCATGCAGTCACGTAATGCATTGTTATGAGAGTTTGTCAGCTCAAAAACTAGTAACACATGCGGTCTTTATCTTGAAACTTGAAAATTTATCGTCGAGTCAGCAATTCACCTGGTAGATTTTCAAAATGTAGTCTTCTCTTAGCCCTCAAATGGACAAAATTGCTCCCGACCACTACAGACGACGGTTTAGTCGACATGATCATTAGTAAACAGTTTAGTTTATATAAGAGGGTTGCCATCAATGGAGGAATCCAGCTTTAGTTATGCCCCGCCTATCTCCCTCTAAGCGCCACCCACACTTCGCATGTGTTGGGCTCGATCGATCCATGAACTCTCTGGCTATCAGTTTCCAGAGCACAATACAGATATGGCGTTGACTATTTTGAGCCCAAATTAGTTTCAAAATATTCAACACCATCTTTATTAAATAGTAAAGACATACAATGCGTACACCAACACTTAGTCCGTCATCAATTAAGCGTGCGTGACGAACTTATCTACGCCATTCATGACCTGATTGATTATTAGGCCAGCCTACACGTCCCCTGGTTGATTATGATGTCATGCGATTTATTGATAAACTGGAAATGTTCATTCGAACGCGGATTCATGGTCGTCTTGATAACAGCAAGTCACGTAAGCTAATCATGAAATACGGACTCCAAACACAAATTGACGCTTGCGAAAGAAACAATTTTTCACGGAGAGTAGCTCGCGCCATAACTAATAAATATTATGCCCTCAATTTCCTGAAAATTGCATCTATCCTTTGTAAAAGGGAAATGAGAAAATTGCACTCGAACAATCACCTCTACAAGACAACTCCAAACAATAGCGCGAACAGTGGGCGCCGATAGGTTGACGGGCATTTTCTGACCCTGCTTTCGACCTTTTAACTGCAAACTGGGTTTCGACCCGAAGCTCTAGCTGAAACTAGGGCGAGCGAGTAATCAATTTCATTCCATCTTACATACCTTGATATAGATTCATTATCAGTGACTGGCAGAGCGTCGCTACTAAAGAAGACGGATATTGATCGATGAGGCGCTGCATCGTCAATATCCAGCTATACGGACAGGGCGTATAAAGAGCTGGTTACAGGTCAGGTATGTGGGCAATGCGTGGGAAGAGGTAAATTATAGAGTTGCTCACGCGACACTGACAACGGTCCCTTGAGTTAGCTCAACTGAAGTGATTCTCGTAGCTGTCCTTTTGAGGGTGTATACAGCCAACATGCAACTTGGGGCCACCAAAATGCAAATTGGGACCCCAGTGTAGTGTCTGTATGTCCCAGGCGACACCTGAAAATCTTGTATGATTATTATTGTTAGTTTGTTCTTTTATTGGCTGCTTACACCGAGATGTATTAGGGCCATCTCCACAATATTATTAAACATTAATTAGTTACAAGTAATAGCCGTGGGTACATGCTACCGTCTAGTTTTAGCATGGTTGAGAAGAGCTGCATTGCAACCACAGATCTTGAGTTTGGCACACAGGGATTTCAGCTTGGGAACACCTGGTGTCATGGGTGCGTTCCCTATGACCTTCAAAATTTAGAATTCATAGGAAACACTGCTCAAGTATTGGACAATACGTGTTGTTATAGTCAGATATTGTTCATGGCTGTTAGATAATGATAAGCTAAGCTTTTTCAACATGCAAAATTTGACCGGAATAAATCATCATTGATGATGCATGGAACACTGTATTATTTTCCGATGCCAAAACTCAGCACTATAGAGTATTATATCTTCTATGCTGTTACTGAGTAAAGTTACTGGTCTCCTGTAACCCAGTTTTCCATTCGTTCATGCGTTAACGGTGCGTAAATAGCCTTTCCCGTTTATCCAGCAATCATATGACGTGTAAAATGACGTCATAATCAATTACGTCATGGTGACGCGTAACTGATGATGGACTAAGCGTTGTCTAGGCATAGGCAGCAAGAGCACCAAGTTAAATTAGTTTCGAAATATTCAACAGCTTACAAGTATAGATTTCTAAAAAATTGATAGTCATAGAGTTCAGAGATCGATCGATCCCAACTCGGCCGAAGCGTGGGTGGAGCTCAGCTACAGATGGGCGGGGCATTTCTAAAACTGGACCCCCTCCGTTGCCCAGTATCGGACCCGTTTAATCATTCGCTTAAAATAGTTAATTACAAGTTTTACTATAGATTACGGTTATGCAATATATACAGCATAGCTAAAAAGATGTTAGCATATTTCACAGAACAGAAAAAAAAGAAACGAGTCCATTAGTGCAATTTAGAACACGATGGAATACGGTGGCTAAGAATAGGCAGCGTTTCCCTTCTAAAAGCATTCGCAAATCCTGATGTCTGATTTGAAAATTGATAGTAAACAGAGTTTCACACGTAGCCGCATATATTTCTATAGCTTGTATTTAGTTTGCCACTTAGTGTAGTATGCGTACATTTTCGAATTTTGTCCTCTGTCTCGGTCACATGAAGGGAATGCTAATTTTTTGACCATGAATGGAATCATTCCATTCAGATGCCACTATTAACTCTTCAATGACCAAATTTGGACCGGAAAATCTAAATATTTCCTTATTTATTAAGCATCCATTTGGCAGCCAGGAGATTTTTTGTAAATTTACCACTGGAATGACTGACTCGGTTACCGAGCCAGTCATCCCAGTAGTAAATTTCAAAAATAGTCTTTTCATGGCCTACGAATAGACATTCCTCGAGACCACGGCTGAGGAGATTTTAGTCGGCTTCGTCGTGAACGGGTTAAATGTGATTGCCGGTTAACACGAATCGTCTTTGAGAATTCTAACTCCATTTCACGCTCAGAATCTAATGGCATCTTCCATCGACGGGAATACAGAAGGAAAATATTAATCGATAACCATTTTCCCTGATATACACTGTAGATAACATATTCTTAACGGAATCTGTGCTACGTTGCTGTACGTTATGCTCTCCCAGACGCTGTGAACTTGAACTCGCCTTTCGCGTCTGGTTATATTGACCACTCATATATGCAACCACTATAAAAACGGAGTTCTGTGAATAAGCAATTGGCGCTTTTAGTCCGAAGGTCATATTCGGGACATCTTTAACTTTTTAATGGATGGATGGATGAATGGATGAATGAATGAATGAATGAACGAACGAACGAACGAACGAACGAACGAACGAACGAACGAACGAACGAACGAACGAACGAACGAACGAACGAACGAACGAATGAATGAATGGATGGATGGTTCGGTGGGTTGGTCCCTCGTGTGTCAACTAAACCCTTTAATGGTCAATCTGACCAAAAAACAACTTTGCAGTGGTCTTCAGCAATGGCTATTTTAAAGGCCTACAGAAGAGTATTTAAAAATATTTACCACTAGAATGACTGGCTCGGTAACCGAGCCAGTCATTCTAGTGGTAAATTTAAAAAAATACTCGTCTCTCGACCTGCAGATAGACACTGGCTAAGTAAAACTTTAATTTTCTTTAGCATTGCTGCTTTAACGTTCAAGCCGGCGAAAAAAGATTCAGTGGTAAATTTACAAAAATAGTCTTCTAAAATTAAAATATCTTGAAAAATATTGACCATCAAATTGTTTAATTGATATATCAAGTAGAATTTTGACCGCTTTGAGGCGCTGTTGAGACACGAGAGATTATAGACCCAAGGCAGCAGCAACTTGCAATGGACGCCATATATGTCTACGCGTCCAACATAGCATTCTCCCGGGCCCCTTAATTCCCCATTAGAATCAGTAATTATACGACGGTTACTTTATGGCAAACAAAAGAATGGTATACGTGTAATGTACGCGTGTTTTAAGCTGTATGGATAAAGTAAATCGTAGCGTATATTTTGACCATACAATCTATGAATTTAAGGCATCTACTCGGGATAATTTACAAAATATATACAACATAACTCCAAGTGTATAATTAATTGTCCCATATAGCTTTATTTATCCGATGATGGATGGCATCGCCCGATCAGTTTGGGACAATTTACAAATGCGTTCTGCATGCAAATGTGGAAAAGATGGGACGAGTTAATATCTCGATGCGGACAAACAGCTCGATAAGATGTAACTCATCAGAACGTTTCACGATAAAGATATAAACCTGCTGGTGTTCCCGTCAGATGGCTCCGCATTGATAATATCTCAGGGCTTCTCAGTTGATCGTCCATTATTGGACGAACCGCAAGACGGATAGATACACATACTTACAATGCATTTTCCATGTCGGTACGTAGTTCATGAACTTTGCATCCTCGGCGAGTTTGAAGTATTCATAGCCCGCGTATTCATAATCGTAATCGTCATCATCTACATCCATGTTCCGGGACAGCGGTAGGAACCAGGTTTACGTGCGATCAAGTCCAGCAAATCACGTTACTTGCCTGGAATACAATATATGAAAATAAATCATATACGTAAAGAGAAATTGTATTTATTAAAATACAGATTTACATAAGCCATGCAGACAAGGATGTATATTTAAAGATAACTCGAGAATATAGTTAGTGTATTGGCAAGGAGGGATCATATCTCTCAATCAAGTAGCTGACGTAATAGTCAAATGCGCCACCTGTAGGCTGACGTCGCAATACAGATGATATTTTTCCGTCACTAAAGTAGCAAAAGTTCGTCACAAACGTGTCTGAATTGTGTCTTTGAGCAATTTATAAATTGCTAACCATCAAGTTGAATATTTCGAAACTAAATTAACTGGGAATTGATGCGACAACGCTTTCACGGGAAGTAACAGCTCCCAATCAAATGAGTCTAAAAATATTCAACGGCTTTCTTACGTACTTATCTCAAAATTATGATTCCGGTAATTCAGTGTTCAAAGTAGCCTATATACTATCCCAACCCGTGCAAAAACGTGGGTGGAACTTAGCTAGAAATGGGCGGGGCATAGCTAGAAATCGGCCTAGATCTATCGCTTGCACACTTATCTCCTTTCTCGTAGGGTTTTTTCTCCGTCAAAACTCCGACAAATCGTGTATTTATGTCAAACTGGTTGACTATGATATAGACTACGACAACAGCAGCAAAACCACCCAGAATACGATCGACAACATGAACATACGTCTGGTCCAATGCATAGCCTGCTGCGTTGAGCATTGTTGATTCGTACATCGTTTGCATATAGAGTGGGACAAATCATGAATATACGTATGCATAGCTATACATACTGCCACGCCTCGGGCATAATGGCAGTCGCAACACAGCTCACAAATAACTTATGACGTTTACAAAACAAAAACAGAAACGTGCTAGTTAGTATAATTTTGAAAACTATGTCAAAAAATATGTTGTTGAATATTTTGAACATAATTGGATTGAAAGGGATTGCTGCCAGAACCAGTAATGTCTTCCAATCCAATTATATTCAAAATATTCAACCGTACGTTTTAGTTTGTTTTAGGAAACATTTAAAGTTATTTTTGAGCCACACTGTATAAATTAATGTTTCCGTAAGCTCAAGGGAACCCGGTTTGTTATTGCAGCAACATCTCGCGGGAATATATGTTAGTTATTATATCAACGCGGCGTTTGGCGAGAAAATACTACTCATTCAAACAAACCCAATCTGTATACCAGAGAGACATGTTCCGAAACAATGTGTTTCTGTACATTTGATCACGTGACTGTTCCACATTCGCAGAAACAATAATGTACACATGTGCTCGCGTGACGGGTCTAGTTTCCACAGCCGCGGCGTATCTGATGCCTGCCTCTATACATATTGTTTGTATTTATCTACAGGCGTAGCGAGACAATAGAACGATCCGATCCGCCACTCAAGTAGGTATAGCTGACGTAATAATCAAATAAGTCACATGTTAGCTGACATCACAATCAAAATGACGTACCGGGAGCTCCGTCACGAAAATAAGTAAAACCGTCAAAAGTAGGGAATGAAGGAAATTTCAATTTCCCTTTCTCCGAGATCTAACAATACTCACCATTCTATTACTTCTGATACAGCTAGCCTGGATAGCTGGGCCCTAGGACTATAGACTTAGTAAGCTTTACCGACTCCTGGAACCGGGTACTTGGCTCCCAACTGTCGATTACCCGTTTGCCATGAAGCTCATATTGTTTGCATAGCCACCAAACAAGAGATACCTATGGCTTGCCTCCGTGGGGCTGGGAGGCCGGGTCCGTAATAGAATGGTGAGTATTGTTAGATCTCGGAGAAAGGGAAATTGAAATTTAATTCATTCTCCTTTGATCAATACTCACCATTCTATTACTTCTGATATACACCAGAGTTAGTCAGTAACCTGGTGGGAAGGGGCAAGTCATCAATTGCTACTTTTGCCCATTGGAGAAAGAGCTAGACTTAAACTTGATTAATGGGGACCTAAAAGGACCATCAAGTTAACGGAACCGAATCACATTCGCATCACTGCCACACACACACACACACACACACACACACACACACACACACACACACACACACACACACACACACACACACACCCCTTTTCTCCTAAGAAAAGGGAGATAATTCACGAACATGCATCTCGCCTGAGACACAAATATGCCAAGACGGTTAACTGCTCTTTGCATATATTAGCCTGGGAATGAGCATAAATATATGAGATGAATGAACATGATATATAGACCATTGTAAAGGGTGGTCGAGGCGGCTATTCATCTAGCATCGTGTGCCCTTGCGCATTGCACCTGGTGCCCAGTCACAATCACATGGGTAGTCTGAATGCATTCGACTACCCAGCGAGAGATAGAGTCCATGGATGCGGCGCCATATGGCTTCTTATGGCAGATCCACAGATGTCTATCATTCGACCGTAACGAGTCTGTCCGTTTCTTGTACTTAGTCAAAGCACGGACTGGGCACCAGACACTGGCATCACGATCAAACCTAGTTAGTTGTGGTATAATGATCGGTTTGCTGGGATATCTCAAAGAATGGCTCTTGGCAGTAGATGCAGACCCTCTCCGGAGACAATAAATCGGTCCCTCTCCTCTGAAAGTGCATGGATCTCACTGCACATTCTAGCTGAGGAAGCTGCCAATAGAAAGACCGCCTTTAGAGTCAAATGCTTTAGACTAGCCAAACGCAACAGTTCGAAAGGGTGCTTGGCCAGTACATTAAGCACTAAAGATAGACTCCAGGTTGGATTGACTACCGGTTGTCTCCGTCAGAGATTGCTCATTCCCTTCACCATCACATTCAACTGGGCCACCTCTGGACTATCCCTGTTGGCTAGACAAGGGATAACTGATGCCAAAGCTATCTTGTATCCAGCAATTGTGACAGGAGCTAGTCCTGAAAAGACCAGCTCACAGAGAAAGTCTGCTATTTGCTGAATAGTGGATTGAAAGGTATCAATACCATTTTCTTCACACCAGTCTGCAAATCTGTTAACCTTGTTGTTATATGACTTGAAGGTTGACCTCCTTCTCACAGCTGCGAAGAAATCTGCAGCTTGTCCAGAAAAACCTTTCGACGTGGAACGTTGTTTGATAACATCCGCACAGTCAATTTGAACATTTCGGGACGCTCGTGTAGGAAGCGTCCCTTGGCCTGGGAGATTATGTTCGGAATCTCGGGCAACTGCACTGGATTTTCCACCAGCAGATCTAGAGGATCCGTGAACCACGCCCTGCTGGGTCAAATTGGCGCCATTAGCAGGATCAGGCACGGCTCCTTCCTGATCTTCACCAATATCTTCGGTAGAAGAATGGCGGGTGGGTATGCGTAAGCGTGCATCCCTCTCCAGCTTATCGCCAGGGCGTCTGTATCGACGGAATTTGGATCTGGAATCGGCGAGACACGTTGGGTTTACCCCAATGCCCGAAGATCCTGTGTAGACCTGGAGGGTTGAGAGACCATTCTGTTGGCAGAATTCTCTGTCTGCGAGACAAAGCATCCGCCAGAATGTTCAATCCCCCAGGAATGTGAGCTGCTTTCAAAACAACCGAGTAATTCCTGCACCATTGAATCAAGTGCCACACTTTGATACATAGTGTGGGTGACTTGGTCCCACCTTGCCGATTTATGTATGATACTACTGTCGAGTTGTCCGACCGTATCAATATCGCCTTGCCCCGAATTTTGGAAGAAATTTTCCAATGCCAGTTCCACTGCCATCATTTTCAACAGATTGATAGGCCCCCCCCCATCCCTCCAGCAATGCATCCATGTACACGGACAGCTGGGGGTGGGGTAAGTACTAGGAGATTCTGACGCCATTTCCACCATACAAGATGCGACATTATTGGCTCCAAAACTGGCACCAGTTTTGACAGGGGTTCTGTTCTCTGTTTCCACAGAGACATCAGATACAACTGGATAGGTCTTCGCATCAGAGCAGCGTACGGGATTACCTGCTCCATGGAGACCATCATGCCCAGCATCTGAAGAAACCGCCTCGCCTGAATGTGGTTTCCCAATCGAAAACTCTTGATGATGGCTAACAGAGACACCACTCTGGGCTCTGAATGGTGAACCCTACCCTCCTCGAGATCGAATCGCATCCCTAAATAAACGAAGTGTTGAGTGGGTGTCAACTCTGATTTCTCCTTGTTGACTATCCAGCCTAGATCTGAAAGCAACTTGAGAGTCAGAGCAGTATCCACCTCTAACCTGACTGATGTGTCTGCTTTGATCAGCCAATCGTCCATGTAGGTGTGAAGCGCCACGTTATCATTTCTGAGAAACGCTCTCACCGCAAGGACCACTCTGGTGAAAACCCGTGGAGCTGTCGACAGGACGAATGAGAGGACTATAAACTCCCATACTTGATACTGAAACGCAAATCTCAGAAACCTGTGACAACTCCCGTTCATTGGAATGTGGAAATATGCATCTTTCAGATCGATCGATACACACCACATTCCTTTCCTCAATCCTGCCATTACCGACCTCGGAGTTTCCATCTGAAACCGAGGCGTATGGATAAACCGATTTAATGGCCTGAGATTGAGTACGGGTCTCCATCCCCCTGTGCTCTTGGGGACAAGGAACATGTTTGAAAAGAAGCCTGGAGTGTTCCGGTTTGCTGGTTTTATTGCTCCCTTCAGAAGCAAACCTGACACTTCGTTTTGAATGGCTTCCAACTTGTCTGGTTCCCGTGGTACGGGTGTCCAGACAGGTGCCAAAGACAGATTCTGTGGTGGAAAGTTCCACCACTCCGGCATGTATCCCTGGGATAACCATCCCAGGACCAGACTGTCTGACGTCACACCTCGCCAAGCCTCGATGAAACGCATGAGCCTTCCACCCACTATAGACGCATCGACGCCCAATGGGGGTGTCTGGCTCGCGATCCGCTCCCCCCCCCCCTCTTGACGAGAGAGAGAGAGAGAGAGAGAGAGAGAGCCATTTTGGTCTTGGCTTGGCTGATCTAACTGGCACCGCTGTTCCTGTCACACAGGTGCGGTCCAGGCAGATACGAAGGGAGCCCTCGTACCCGCAGGTATGATCCGCTTCCTTCTTTCTGCAGTTTGAGGACTTCCCCTTCCCCTTGCCCTTCCCGCCTCTCGGGCGATGAGGAGCAACATTGGGGAGGGTAGGGGCCTCCACAACCTTCTTGGCTTTCTTCGCCGGAGGCCGCTGAGAAAACCCAGTAGAAACAGAAGCAGCACTAGGCTTAGCTTTCGCCTTGTTTTTGTGCTTTTTCTGCTTCTTAGCAGGTTGCCCAGTCAGCGGCTTGGCTACAGCCCCTAGTGAGTGCACCTGACGCACTAGCTCTAGCTGCAGATTACCCGCCAACCGATTCTGCGCAATGCTGGCCGTGTCCTCTATGATGGCCTGCGCTTGGCCACCAAAGATGCTTGGGCCTGTCAGGAGCATCCCAAGAAGACGCTTCCTGATGGCAGTAGCCGGACACATATGGGCAAGGACCATCTGCCTCCTGGACTTAGTCACACGCGACGCGCCTGCACCCTTGCCAATGCGTCCATAGACAGCACCAGGCCGTCATTAACGCACGAAAGCGCCACGGGTGGGACAGGGTGGCCTTCCCCCGCTTCAGCCCACACCGACAGAAGTAAGCGATAAGAGTGGTTGACAGCACTCATTGCTGCCCTCAGCCCCTCATCACATAGGGGCAGGACTTCATCATGGTGTACCTGAGCTTTGTCCACCAGTGCCGGAGCGGGGCCACCCGCTTCAGCACTCTGGACACCCAGTACCCAGCGGTCATCCAACCTGTCGTATTCCCCCCGTTGAATACGACACCTCGCCCGCACCTCCCTGGAGGCAGCAGTTTGCTATAAATAGCATCAAGCAACTCAATAAACTTGGATCCAGTCCAATAGACTGGATCCGGGTTGCGGGCAAGATCCCCTTCCTAATCGATGCAACCGATGGACGAGGTGCATCCTCCTCGGCGTGGTCGAAACCACAGACGGGTCTACCCTGGTTAGCCAAGCCTGAGCCTCAGACTCCCGTGAACACGTCACCCGTTGACATGTTCACGGCCCTAGCAGCAATGGCCTCCCGGCTAGGAGCCATTGCGGATATGCCAGGAACTCCGGTACCGTACGGTTCCGCTGCCACCTCATGGAACACACCAGTCCATGGAGTAGGCCCACATGGAAAACCCTTGCGGACCCGTAGCGGTTGAAGAACCGTGGCCAAACACGGGTGCCAACGGCACCCCATGTCTGACCGCCGGACCAGGCGAGATAGGTGAGTACCACGCCTGGCCCGCCACACCCATCACCGTGTTAGTTGGCGGCAAACCAACCATCACGGGACCGGTGCCTGGTACCGGAGTGGCCTCAGCTTGCGCCAAGCCAGACAGATGGAGGACGGTTCCGTCCAAGACGGAATCGACCTCCATGCTCTCCACCCGCGGCATCACAGGCCACAGCAACGTCCCCAAGGGCCGAAACTGACGCTCCATGATTTACTTTCGGACCGCCTGACCCCGCGTCAGTCCCTGCCAAGTCCTTCTGGGCAAGGAACTTAAGCATCATATCGACCGACCACACTGCGCAAACGTTACACCTACTGTCAAGAGTACACTTAGTACAGCGGAAACAGACATGGTCCTTGAACAGAACCTTTACGAATTTGTGGCACTCGTCACATGATGGCGGGGCCGGCTTGGCCTATAAATAAGCACACACCTACAATAAGCAAGCGGAACGAAACAAACATGGAAGGCAGACAATTAATTTTCAAATATTTTGACCAAAAATTAACTGTTAACCCTACCGCACCCCACCCCGCAACGTTACAGCAAAGATCCCATTGATTATGACGACAAGAACGAAGCGGGCAATAAAACACCCATACACTGATCCTCAAGGATGTATAACGGGACCAGGAATCATATCGCATAGCATTCGGGGTTTATCTACTAATAAATATAAATTATACTCCTAACGAAGGCCAAAACGATATGTGAAGAAACAACAAAATGTAAACAAACTGCTGCAGCACACGGTAAAACCGCAGACCACACATCCAAATCAAGAATTTTGAAACCACCGATCATTGCAAACAGATCGTGATAACACGCAAAACTTGAAAATTCCAAAGTTTTTCTGGTACCAATTAAAGTACGCAGCACCTAGAATCAGATGCGCGAATTAATGAAACATTTTCTTCACATAAACATCCGAGTAACACGGTGTGACGTCACCCGCTCGGATCTTACGGAGAACGACGTCAGCTGATTTTCCTGTTAAAAAACACCGTCAACCAACACCAAATTTCATATCTGCCGATCGCCTGTTGGGGTTTAAAGGAAGGCGATCATCTGGCATATTTCGTTGTTAAAACACATCCCAGATTCTTTGGGGTTAAAAATTGGAACATGCGACACAGACGAAATTTTGAAGACCTAAGTCTTTTTAACTATGGAATAACATGGAAATATACAACCTGGTTATCATCGGCAGCATCCATGGTAATCCAATATGCCCTATATCCTTAGAGAGCGCACAAAGCTATCACAATTTACACAGAAAAAAGACTTAATACAATCTCAAGACTTCCAACTGCAAAAAAGCATGTGTCTCTTGTTGCTATGCAAACAAGAATGAGCTTCATGGCAAACGGGTACTCAGCGGTTGGGAGCCGATTACCCGGTTCTAGGAGTCGGATAAGCTTACTAAGTCTATAGACTTAGGGCCCAGCTATCCAGGCTAGCTGTATCAGAAGTAATAGAATGGTGAGTATTGATCGAAGGAGAAAGTAGCGATAGCCCTGCGAACTCTATGCCGTTGATGAATTTACAATTTAATATAGATTATGATAACTGTTTTGAAGCTAATTTCAACAGCTCCCAGTTAAATGAATTTCAAAATATTCATCAGCTTTCCCGTATTATTCACTTATTTCAACACGCATACAAAGGTAGCCGTGGCATTAGCCAGAAATAGGCGGGGCATAGCTAGAAATGGATCACTGTATTTCCATACAGCTAGTCAGGAATAAGTTAATCACGTGACCAACCATTTCGCCCAAATCGGTTCCACTTTGAAGTTGTATACTATTCGGTTATTTTACATTGTTGAGTCCAATATGGATTGTTATTGTCCGAGTCCACGTTGTGTTGAAATCGGTATTGGACTAACATTCCGATCCAACTTTTTGTTTGACCAATTAACTAACCGAATGTATTACCCCTGGTTTACGGAATGGCACACCTTGCCGTATATACCTCGTTGTCCCCATGTGTATCATATAACCAAATATGTGGGAAAAGTTTGCAACACAATTTCTGGCAGAATTTGAATGAATACATAGCCTACATAACATCAGCAAATGGTCTAATTGGAAAAATGTGCTTGAAACATATTCAAAGACAACCGACTTGTCGAACAATAGATTCAGTTATTATTGAACAGTTTATATTGAATAATCACACAGATACGACTATAGCTCTTCAATGGCGGCAAGGGCTTCCAGTCTAATTAGTTTCAAAATATTCAACAGCTTTCTCGAGTAGTTTTTTTAATGAAGACACTGGTATTTCAAGAGCTGGCTGGTCAAGAGGGATCAGGGACAACTGGATAATCGCCAACAGTCTGGAAAAATGTGCTTGAAACATACTCAAAGTCAACCGACTTGTCGAACAATAGATTCAGTTATTATTGAACAGTTTATATTGAATAATCACAAAGATACGACTATAGCTCTTCAATGGCGGCAAGGGCTTCCAGTCCAATTAGTTTCAAAATATTCAACAGCTTTCTCGAGTAGTTTTTTTTAATGAAGACACTGGTATTTCAAGAGCTGGCTGGTCAAGAGGGATCAGGGACAACTGGATAATCGCCAACAGTCTGGAGTTACTGTAGTAACCATTTTCTAATCCGTCCTAGTACGTTAGCGAGTTACTCATGTGCAACGCCAATCTAACTTTCCTATGCCCGAACACGGTAATAGATACAACAACAATCGTATTAGGTGATGTTAACACTAGAGGGTTAATCCGATTTAAGTCCGAGTTGAGTACGATCGATCGCACTGAAAAATTTCGTTTACTTGTCGTAGCTTGTGTATGTGTAAATACTTACATGATTAAAACGAAATTTTTATGGAATGGAACTTTCCAGTTTGAGTTATTCCCCGCCCATCTCTAGCTAAGCTCCACCCACACTTCTTCCGTGCTGGGATCGATCGACCCCTGCACTCCCTGACTATGAATTCCCAGAAAACTGTACAAGTAAGCTGTTAGATATTTTGAAACTAATTTGGCTGAGTGCTGTTGCTGCAACAGCGCCCAGTCAAATTCGTTTCAAAATATTCGACAGATTATTTATTAAATAGTAAAGACATACAATTCGTACAGCGTGTCGGACTATTAAGCGTTTAAGACGGACTAAATCGAGTCATTTACGCTGTGATTGATTATGACGTCATCATACCCGTATCTGATTATGACGTTATATGATGGATAGATAAACTGGAAAGGTATATTAGTTCTCTAGTGTGAACAGAGTCGTTAGTTTGTTAGTCAGTCAGTCAGTCAGTCAGTCAGTCAGTCAGTCAGTCAGTCAGTCAGTCAGTGAGTCAGTGAGTCAGTCAGTCAGTCAGTCAGTCAGTCAGTCAGTCAGTCAGTCAGTTAGTTAGTTAGTTAGTTAGTTAGTTAGTTCGGAAAGAGATCCGTGCATTAGCTCATTCGAAGCAGTTACTCCGACGTAAATCCGTAATGTGAACACAATGCATTTCGTATCTACGCCGGATACGGACGCTCCTTAAAGTGAATCTCATTTAATCAGCTACAAACATCAATTGTTGACTAGTTCCTTTATGATCCTGATGGTTCAAAGAAAGTGTTTTAATAGAATTGCCTATGTGCTAGTTATACAAGTATTCGTGGCATTACGGTATATTGGGATTGCCGAGGAATCGAACCCACAACCGGCGACGAAAGCGCCACGCAACTTAGCCCACAAAGGCGTCCACCACACCAACGCCGCAAGTCTTGCCGCGTTGGTGTGGTGGAAGCGTGTGTGAGCTATGATGCTTGGTGCTTTTCGCCGGTTGTGGGTTCGATTCCCTGTCATATTTCCTGGTATGTACGGTACGCAAAGCTTTTACATCAAATCAACACCCTCTCCGTTTTACCTCGGAGTAACAGTTATCAGTACAGATGGGAACACATCCTTAGTTATATTGAAGACTTAAAATTATACCTAGGCGTATACGCGCGGAGATAGTTCACTAACCGGCCGTATAACTGAACACTAGAATTGCACGTCCATCAGGCGCGGTTACTGTACTCCCCGGTTGCAACTCGGTAATGGTGCGGAAAACTAATTTACAACACTCCAATAATGGACATCGGTCAATAATTAATTAACTACACAATTATGTATTAATTCAAACTACGTATCCGGTCACGCTGACCACGCCACATACTCGGCCCATCATGCGTCTAACAATACGATGACCATCTGCTGACCATCTCTCAGGCAAATTGTAAATATAGCGCCGCTGCTCCCTTCGGTCCATTCATAATTTATCGCTGCCCATTGATTGACCGAGTAGACACAATCCAAGCGATGGCGTGCGCTGGACTGGACTCTCGGGAGCCGCTGGTCAATCAAGTCAGCGTTGACTCTGTCCATATGAGGGGGATGCGAGGTTGCCATTTCGCCCCTCTCTAGTCCTCTGTCAATAATGACAATATGTCGGTGATCTGCCGGTCTCTTACAATAGGATATTGTACGAGTGTTACCATTAAACTGTATTTGCAGGATTAGTTAGTCAAACAGGAACTGAATATAATGCGGATTTCGTGTTTCTAATAAAGCAATTGTAATACTCTGTACGTCAATCATATACCTACAATGCAGCTCGGAACTCAGTCAACATTGATTCCAAAACAAACACAGAAACATAGTTAGCGAGTAAGAAACGATATGTTGAATATTTTGAACATAATTGGATTTGAACGCATTACTGCCTAATGCCCGGCGCACACAACCGTTTCAAACGGATCTGTATGCGTTTGAAAACTCACTATACGGACACGACTTCGTGTGCGGCTGTCAATGCATCGGTCCTGCATTAGGCCTCCGTTTACTTTGGACAAGCTCTTCCGGATGATATTGACGAGAACAATAAGCCGCATGCGTGCTGGTGGTCCAGGAGGCTGCTTGGTTTTGGGCAGCGCAATAAGGATACCTTGGCTAACAAACAGCGTCGAAGGGGAGATGATGCATAACGGCAGAGTTTACAATGTGCGTAGTTGGCCTGGAGATGCTATCACTTGCATAGTTAAAGAGTTGCTGATGCCGGGTCCAGATACACGTCCATTTCCCAGGGTATTGAGTGCGTTCTCAAACTCCGTTTAGTGTGTGTAGTGGCAGGTTCGCTTACACATGGATGCAATGGCTCATAGTAGGTGTGTCAGATTATTGCATTGAGTGGTCACGATCGATCGCAATCGATCACGATCGATTATTTAAGAATAATCGAGATTACTCGATTAATCAGCCTGGGTTCAAATTACACAATAAATGTATGTCAAAGGTGCACCGTTGTTTCGAAATGTCCATTTGGAGGCCAGGGTGAAGACTGTTTTTGAAAATAGATCACTGGAATGGCTGGCTCGATGGTCGAGCCAGTCATTCCAGTGATATTTTTTTATATCAAATAAGTCTTAATTCTCTTTGCCAGCAAATTGGCATGTATTAGCTGAGCAAAAAGTCAATTTCCGTGACCGATCGCATTAAATAGTAATTCAAGCGTAGGTTTTCTCGGAGATATTTCATGCTGTAGAATTTATTCACGATCATTCGATTATTTAATACGTAATCATATAAATTCACAATTTAAAAAATAATCGCGATTTTCGAATTAATCACGTAATCGCGCAAACCTATGCGGGCCAGCACCTCTCAGGGCCCGGTCGAAACTAAACAGTTTACGACAAACACTTGTGGCCGATATGTTATTCGCCAAAGATGTAACCAGTTGAACGCAACACATGAGATAAGATGCAATCTTGAGGTGCGTGTCATCTCCAGGTGAAAACTCAATATAGTATTTGTGTGTATATAACTGTGGAGAGCAGCTATGAGAACCTCACCTGAGTGTATTAGTAGGTTATAAATTCATAGATCAAAACTTCTCATAGAGAACAAGTGAACGCACGCCACAGACGGGCGCGCACGAACACACGCAGATGCAGAGGCACATGCTGAGGCACATGTACGGGCACAGGCACGCGCGCGCGCGCACACGTACAAACACAGACACAGACGCGGACACGTACACAAACAAGCAGACACATACAACGCCCGCACACCCTAGTAGCCTTAGATAGGTTTGTGTGTGGTGTAGCCGTAAACAGGGCTGCAGCAGTGCGGGGAAAGAGTACACACTAGAAGATAATGGCGAAGAAGAAGAAAAATAAAAGACCACGTAAGATGAGGACGATGGTGATCAGACAACGACGAGAAATAGTAGGGTTACGATCGGTGATGAAGAGGAGGAGCATTTTCAATTCGAACTACATATATGTATAAACCGATGGTTTAAATACGCGTTATGTCGCGTAACCCCTACATGCGATCAACCCTGTCTATAACTGTGTGTGGCCCTTATAAAGTGATCAATAAAGACAGGTGCCCGCATAGCACAGCTCCTCACTTAGTATGCGAGATTGCCCGCGATATATTGATCCCTAACGCAAGTGTCCTGAATAAACATGCTGAACTGGAGAGAGAGAGAGAGAGAGAGAGAGAGAGAGAGAGAGAGAGAGAGAGAGAGAGAGAGAGAGCGAGAGGGGGGGGGGGAGGGGAGGAAGGGGGGGTGGGTGGGGGGAGCGATAGAGGAGTGAGGGATGATGTGAGGGGGGATGGACGTAGGAAGGGAGGGGGTGCGTATCAGGGAGAGAGGGGGGAGGATGGAGAGAGAAAGAGAGAAAGAGAGAGAGAGAGAGGGGGAGGGGAGGGAGAGAGGGAGGGGAGGGAGAGGGATGGGTGGGGGAGCGAAAGAGGAGTGAGGGATGATGTGAGGGGGGGGGGAGGGACGCAGGAAGGGAGGGGGGGTATGGGGGAGAGAGGAGGGAGGATGTAGAGAGGAGAGAGAGAGAGAGAGAGAGAGCGAGAGAGAGAGAAAGAGAGAGGGGGAGGGAGGGAGAGAGAGTGGTGTGTGTAGGGGGGGGGGGGGGGGGGTGGCGAGAGAGAGAGAGAGAGAGCGAGAGATCAGTAACTGTCTAGCTGCTGCAAGACACCAGACAATGATTTCAATGGGCTTTAACTCTGGATAGTGTGAAGATTTTGAAAACAATGTGCCTGAAAGTCGTTGGTGGCTTGGCCCCCAACAACTTTCAGTCAAATTGTTTTCAAAATATTCGCACGATCCGGAGTTAAGACCCATGGTAAATGTCTGCAGAAACTCAGCAGGCAGACAGTCAAAGATTCATCACCGTGGGTGGCATACCCTTCAACTCGTGTACACACCTCGCTCGCCCATGTCTAGCCAAGCTCCGCCTATTTGTGTTTGGAATCTATTTGAAACTGTGGAAACTGAATTCACAAAATGGTAACTACATACTACATAGGTAAGCTGTTGAATATTTTGAGACTAATTTCACTCGGGTCCCTTTCTGTCTATGGCAGAAACAGCTCTGAGTCAAATTAGTTTCAAAATATTCAACATAATATTTACTAAATTGTGAATTATCAAACGATGTAGGCCTACAACTCGTTCACTTTAATGCCAGACTTAATTATGACGTCAGCTAAGGTGTGACGTATTTGATTAAGAGGCAATTGGGTTACACCCACATTAGTATAATGCCCGATTATTCTCTGGCCATCAACCGACCACGTGACGGTTATTTTTTTAAAGACATGGTGGGTCAGTCCAAATGTGTGTCCCAGTCTTCTCGGATGGGACTTTAAACTGAGGTCCCGTCATACAGTGCCCATCACTGTGTGAACGTGAG
Source organism: Chaetoderma sp. LZ-2023a (assembly GCA_034401795.1). Lineage (NCBI taxonomy): Eukaryota > Metazoa > Mollusca > Caudofoveata > Chaetodermatida > Chaetodermatidae > Chaetoderma > Chaetoderma sp. LZ-2023a. The sequence continues at coordinate 15,541,341 of CM067364.1, forward strand.
CTAGGGTTAGGTAGGCAAGAAATGTCGGCATAGTCAAAGTAAACCGGATGCTGAATGGATCCCTCCTCGGATGGAACCACGCAACATACGGATTACAAAACCAAAACCAAATTGCTAGAATTAGAATCTTTCGGAATTTTCGAGGGGACTATGGAGGGATGTAACCCGGATGACTGATCGAGTTCGTCCTCGGACGGACACAGTCACCATACGGGCTACCTAACCAATCAAAATCAAACAAGTGCGCGCTGGTGCCTGCTCGGATGATGGCCAGAAGACCAAATGGGTCCCAGGACCCGAAAGACCCCACACCCCAACCTCCCCACTCCCCCCAAAGGGGCCGGGAGGTCTATGACCTAAAGCCCCCCCCCCCCCCCCCCTTGGATGCATCAGGTCATAAGACCGTACGCACCTCCCCCGACCCAACACCTACCCCATCCCTTATCCACCCCTGTTAGGTCCAGGTTAGGCCCCATTACACACTCCCAAGCATGAGGAGCAACAAAAAAAAAAGCCATGGAAAAGAACAGCAACATGAGACAAAATCGAGAGACAACGATCAACACACACACACGCACAGAGAGAGACACAAGCTAATGCACAAACCGACGTCACAAGAATTCACAAGAATTCAACAGAAACCATAAAGGCCAGGCGTGAGTCTAGACCCTAGCATTGGGAACTAGCATATAAACGCCTCAAATATTACAACACACACACACACATGTGTGTCCGGTTGAGGGTTGGAGCCGAACGCCACTACAGTGTTTTGGATTATATATACAATACTTACGAGGTGTTTCTAGCGTCGCGGTATATATCCGTATGAATTAAAACACAATATAAACTGAACAAAATCACATCTAAACTGCCTAATAGCACACCTTTTCCTGACTAGTCTTTATAAAACCCGAAGTAGATCAGATGTTAGACACGAATTCGCGTACCTGTATTTTACCTTACGTTCGCCACGTTGTCTTTGTTACTGAATGTTTATTAATTATTACTAACTAGGTATTTCCCGTTACTTGTAATTGATAAACCTAGCACAGATTATTTGCCATCCATGTGTAACAGGGATAACCAGTCATTTTCGTACGCCCGCGACGAACTACGATGAGTTCCTACACAGGTGGAACGTGATCGGTGGCGAATCGCGAGAACTGGGTAATATTAACTCTACGTTCCATTCAGCCATTTAGGGCCGGGCCAGAAGCTAACCTGTAATACTTTATGTGAGGAAAGCTATATTCAATTTGAGAACAGCGTTGCTTAGAGCCGTTGCTGTCCGCGGACAGCAACGGTTCTTCGCAACGCTGTTCTCAAGTTGCATTCCAAATAGCGTAGTTATAGGGCTTTGAAAAGCAAAGAAAAAATTTAAATATATTCGTGCCTAATTAAGCGCAGCGGACGCGTAGTTCTCAATAACTGTGTCAGGTGTATTGAATTTGTTGCGCATCAGATAACTATTAAAGCCCCGATCTGTTTATAATATTACTATCAACAACCTATGACAAACCAACACTAAAAAGAACCGTGTCAATGGGCGCGTTCGATTGGTGAAAATATATTATACAACATTTGACAATTTGCCAATCGAACATACATGTGTGTATTATTTGAGTAACTCCCGCATTTCAACTTTGACCCGGAGTATTTGCTATTTATGCAATGCGATAATGCATATAGCGTAAAGACTGGATTCCATAAGCCCGGAAACGGAGACGGAAGCGGGTAGGCGGAAACGTTAAGCCGGGTTTCCATTACAAGCGGTTTTGCCGCGCGGTAGAGCCGCCAGGCGGTAGACGCGACGCTAGTAGTGTTTCCATATTTGCGTCTCACAATCCATAATCACAAGGGTAATCCAGATATACCAAAATCATTTGATTTTCACCCATCTGTTTAGGAGGAGATGTGATGGATAAATGGACCAACAATCGACAAGACAGACGGACGTATGGGCTAATGCGATTACAACCCCCACCCCCCCACCCCCGGGTATTTAATACGTTAGGATAAATATCAAAATAGAAAGCACTCAAGTTACCTTGTAGTAGTAGTAGTAGCAGTAGCAGTAGCAGTAGCAGTAGCAGTAGCAGTAGCAGTAGCAGTAGCAGTAGCCGTAGCCGCAGCCGCAGCAGCAGCAGCAGCAGCAGCAGCAGCAGCAGCAGCAGCAGTAGTAGTAGTAGTAGTAGTAGTAATAGTAGTAGTAGTAGTAGTAGTCACATTTTTAGCATAGGTACGGTCTCTTGACCGTTTGCACACCAAAGAAATGATTACATTTGGTCTTTTACGGACACCAGACAAAGAGGTTTAGGGGATATTTTGGAACAGATGTTAAAATGATATGAAGGACCCTCAAAAAACATTTGGACAAACTTTTAAAATTCACTAAGGGGCTTACTAAGGGCCTTAAACCCCTATGTCGAAAAAAGCCCCTAAATGACGACTGGACAAACAAAATAGCTCTTAAACCTCATTAATATCTTGATGTGCACAGAGAGTCTGTCTCTGCAGACACAGGCCAAAACATGTCCTCTGTCTGCCTGTTGGTCTGTCTGGCTGTCTGTCTGCCGGACCGACATCAAGACAGACAAACAAACATACCAATGGCAAGGCAAACAAACAGAGAGACGGACGAATGTTCAGAGAGGCAGGCAGCCAGATAGGCAGGCAGGCGTGTAGGCAGACAAGAAGACAGGTAGGCAGACAAGAAGACAGGTAGGCAGACAGACATGTAGGCATTCAGGCAGACAGGTTGATAGGCAAGCAGGGAAACAGCCAAAGAGACAGAAAGACAGGCAAACAGACACGGGTCAAAACATGCCTTCCTTCATTACATAGGCTTAAGTGGAATGTTCTGTGAACCAATTGTGGAACCTATGAACTCACCAGAAAAGCCTTCCACCTGCATTCTTCTGGCAATCTTTCGCCAGCAGTTCTTGCGCCATGACTGGTCCTTGTATTGATTTAATTTCTGGTCGTAAAGACCAGGATTCTGACGAACATTTTCGATTAAACGTTCTAAATTATCATCCGATATATTTGCTGCCATTCTGTGTGTAGCCTACACAACAGCACGTGTATAAAAATGAATTTGCACACTGATCAGGTCGTGGTGACAAAGAGGCGGCGCGTTGAAACGCTTCAGAAAATCCGTCTGTGACCGATTTTTCTGTCGCGGTGCGGAGAGCCGCGCGTCGGCGGCCTTAGTATGGAAACGTTTGGTATAAATAACATTGTTTCGAAAAAACCTCGTCCGCGTGTGGCACGCGGCGTGCGGAAACCGCGTGTAATGGAAACCCGGCTTTACCGTGTGCGGGATTGCCGCGAGGCATATAAAAAGAGGCGGTATTCGCTTCGTCTGTAAATTCAATTACCATATGCAGTCTAAAATCGTGCAGGAATAACCCTGATATAGCGTCATTTCTTGGAATTCCCTTCGCGGTTGACGCGCCGACAACTTCTGAATCGCTACATGGAGCGGTCAAAATATCTCTCCCGTTTGCGCGTGCCTTTCCGCGCGCCGATCCGCTCTTAAGGAATCACACATATAAAAATCAATAGAATCGATTTCGCCGCTTCCATTTCCGTCTCCGTTTCCGCTCTTATTGAATCCAGCCTTTACTCTTCTAACCAGAAACTCCCATAATTTCACTTTCAAAATAATTATACAGGCAACCTGTTTAATATTTTGAAACCAATTTGATAGGAACCTGACAGCAACTCACAGTCGAAATAATGGCATAGTTTCAACATGTTCAAAAAGAGGTTTCGATTTCGCCATTCTGTATTCAAAGGGTTCAGCTGATTTGTACCTTCCGTCCACCGTTTATGCTGTATCTGAAATCTATTTAGATAGATACTTTGAACCACAAATCTCCTCAATCCCATATGCAACAGCTCCCAGTCAAATTAATTTCAAAATATCCAACAGAACGTTCGGTAAATTTTTAATTCACCAAAGGAAATACCCAATTTAAAGATGTTCGTGGTGGATTTCCGACCCCATGACGGATTTACGTCATTGTAATGGGATTCTAGGTTATCCATTAACTTATGACGTCATAATCAACTACGTGGCGTGTAGGTTGACGTCATATTCATTTGCGTCATGAATGCCGTAGAAGTTCGTCACGAAGGCTTACTTGCTGACAGAGTACGCTTTGTTGTACGAATTGTAAATCTTTACTATTTAATAAATATTCTGTTGAACATTTTAAAACTAATTTGACTGGACGCTGTTGCTGCCATAGGCAGCAACAACGCACAGTCAAAATAGTTTCAAAATATTCAACAGTTTACCTGCATCTTTTTCCGGAAATTGATAGTCAGCGAGTTCATGGATCCCTCGATCCTGACACGGGAGAATTGTGGGCGGAGCTTAGCTAAAGATGGGCGGGGCATAGCTAAAACTGGATTCGTCCAGTGTGACGTCATAAAACACGTGACCTATGGTGATTATAACATGGGATACTTGAGTGGTAGTTAGTATCCCTCCTTTCCGTTACTAGATTGAAACTCAGACCTAAAAGGGTTAAACACACTTATTATATATAACCAATCCCTATTATTTAATACTAACCACTCGGTGTACACTATTGTCGTTATGCTTATCTAGGCTGATTCTATGCATATAATTCGCATCCGTGTGACTTCCGGATTTATTTATAACGTCTGTCCACAGACGACAGCCAGCCAGCCAGTATATATATATACGTGTTAACATCACGGAATATGTTCTTTATTTAGACGCTCGTCGTGCATTGGGTTTTACCTGACTATATGTTCATGACGCGGATCGAAGATAATGAATCGACAATGATGAACAAGTCAAATAAAAAATAATAATAACTACAAAAAAATACAACTGGCTCTCGTCTGTGGACAGTTGTGACTGTGACGTCAGTGACAGTGGCAGTGACAGTGGCAGGGGCAGGGACAGGGACAGGGACAGGGACAGGGACAGGGACAGTGACAGTGGCAGTGGCAGTGGCAGTGGCAGTGGCAGTGGCAGTGGCAGTGGCAGTGGCAGTGGTGGTGGCACTGGCAGTTGCAGTGACAGTGACAGTGACAGTGGCATTGGCAATGGTTGTGGCCGTGACAGTGGCAGCTGGAGAAGGAGTAGTGCAGGTAGTGACGGTAGTTGTAGTAGAGATGCAGTTGCAATTAGGGCTGTGAAGAGCAGTGGCAGTAGCAGTAATAGTAGCAGCGGCAGTGACAGTAGCAGTGGCAGTGGCACTAACAGTAGTAGCAGTGGCAGTAGCAGTTGCAGCAGTAGCGACAGTGGCAGTGGCAGTGGTAGTAACAGCGACAGTAGCAGTAGTAGTGGCAGTAAGAGTAGCAGCAGTAGCGGCAGTGGCAACGGTAGTAATAGCGACAGTAGCAGTAGCAGTAGCAGTAGCAGTAGCAGTAGCAGTAGCAGTAGCAGTAGCAGTAGCAGTAGCAGTAGCAGTAGCAGTAGCAGTAGCAGTAGCAGTAGCAGTAGCAGTAGCAGTAGCAGTAGCAATTAGCAGTAGCAGTAGCAGTAGCCGTCGCAGTAGCAGTAGCCGTTGCAGTAGCAGTAGCCGTCGCAGTGGCAGTAGCAGTAACAATTAGCAGTAGCCGTAGCAGTAGCAGTAGCAGTAGCGGGTGGGCAGTGGCAGTAGCAATACAAGTTTTCGTACACATTCAGATAGATAAGCTACAAAAACATGCATCTTTTACATTTATCATATACAAACCGTCAAATTCCAGTTTGTTTTTATCTACATTTGGCTTATTTGCAGCTAGAAAGTTAAACAAATCATTCCCTAAGATTTAATCTCATTATATCGGCCTATTCACGGCATAAATATGACTTTGTCAATTTGTAAATTCGAATATCAAAATGTCATGTGTCCACGCTGCCTAAGCTGTGTAATGCTTCCGCGGTCTGGGTTGTGTTATTTCACGTATTTTGTTCCGCTTCCATGAACACAAACTGCCGCAGGTCATCATACGTACATGTTGTATATGCGTTGTTGATTGACGTCAGCTTTCCTCAATACAATAGAATGTTTGTGCGTGGAATGAAGGCACATCTACACCAGTTGGGGGCCTAGTGCACCGTTATGGAGTTATATAGTCGTAAGGCGACGCCCGCCGTTAGCCCATGTCTAAGACATGGGCTAACGACGGGCGCTGCTTTACGCCTATTTAACGCCACAACGGTGCAGTAGTCCCCTGATGCCGTGCGGGAAAGGAGCAGTTTAATCAGTGTTAAAGTTGACTGAACGTGCTAAAAGAAGCGATGCTAAACTTAAACAGTCAAATTAGCAGCAAAATATTCAACAACTTAACTGTATACATTTCAGGAAACTGATAGTCAGGTCATTCGGGGATTGATCAATCCCAGTACGGTGATTTGTGGGTAGAACATAGCTAGTAATGGGCGGGCCATAGGTAAAACTAGAAGGGTCCATTTGTAGGACGGGGATCAACTGATCCGGAGTGAAAACATTCGGATTTAGAAATCTTAGAGTTTTGTAGAATGGAATTAGACTCATAAGTGTATGTGCCCAGTATTGGCGAACCGCTCTCTTTACCAGTGGCTTCCATTTTGATTTTTGAATAGGAAAGTCGAGACAATCTGTTGCATCTTCGCGTTCACACTTGTACAATATTATTCTGGCATCGTTGAACCAGCTATGGATGTTGAGAGTTTTGATGAAACATTGTCGTCTTGCAAGCTGTTTCTATATACTATTTTCTGGTTGGTTCCAGATGTTATTGAAGAAGTCCAGGATCTAATTTCCAATGTGTGCCTCGACAGGCAATGTGCCTGTTAACAGTTAGACGGCTGGGTCTGGGGTAGATGTAGGTAAGTAATTGCTTCAATAGCATTTTTCTGGTAGACCTCTAATCTTTTCAAAAGAGTAGTGTTTGGAATGATTAATTCCAGGCCATATGTGAGGATTGACGCTGTGTATATTCTAAACACATGAATGGTTATAACCGGGTCCAAACCGCTGTGCCCGTGGAACCAACGTGGAATAAGACAATAAGGTGTACGTCTAGCTTTCTTGATATTCTCGTCAACATTTTGAATTGAATTATTACGCAATGTATTAGTCCTGACCGTGCTTAGATGCACCGAATATTCTTTAGCTGGCATCGCTGTATCGCCTATAGCTAATTCAGTGTCACACATCATTTGCTTTTGATGTATCTGTCGTACACTCCTTACGGAAGCACTCGTCACCGGCTGTAGCTTGTATCTTGCATCAGTTAGAGACCGTGTTGACAAGAATGTTGTTCCCCTTCTGCGTTCATACTCAAGAAGGATGCATGATCTGCGTATGAACTAGTGCCTATACACATTCTAGCTACCACTTTTTCTATAGAAGTTCTGTTGAGCAAATGGTTTACACAGAGCTTGTAAAGATCAGTACTAATTGTGGCACCCTGGCATATTCCGTGGGTGACTGGAAAAGGAGTTGAACTCCGAGATCCCCGTTTGACAATGCTGGTGGCTCCTCTATGCAAGCTATCGATCAATGGACAGTGTTTGTCTTGTACTTCGGCCTGAAACATCATTCGTATGAGATGGCCATGGTCCACCACGTCAAATGCAGTTTTGGCATCGAACAAGATAAGGTAGCCAGAATGGTTATTATCGTTGCATTCGCTGTAGAATTCCTCAACAATAAATGCAGCATTAATGTGTGACGTGCCTGCTGTGACGCCTCTCTACACACCGTTCTGGATTGTAATCAGGGCCGGATTAACCACTAGGCTAACTAGGCTGCAGCCTAGGGCCTCGCACTTAAGGGGGCCTCGCTCTTTAACCATTTGCTGCCTAAGTAAGCCAAGAACGGCCTTTATAGTTGTCTTGAAAAATGTCCATTTGCGGACCAGGAGAAGACTATTTTTTGAAAATTTACCACTGGAATAACTGGCTCGGTAACCGAGCCAGTCATTCCAGTGATAAATTTCCAAAAATAATCTCTTGATCTGCAAATGGACATTCTTATAAGAAATTTGTTTAGTTTTCTTGATTACTGAACACATTTAGACATTAAAGGGTTAAACCAAAAGACATTTTAGGCTCTTTTCTATATACTAGTAACGGCAAGCGTGTTAAAACCACATTTTGTCTACAATAATAATTACTAATATTATGCCAAATTACGCATCTGAATGCACCTCATAGTGTCTAGATTTACACATTTTCCAGGGGACCTCCTGTACTTCGCGGATGAGAGGGGACATGTTTTATGCTCTCTCCCCCACCTTTGGGTATCAAGCCTAGGGCCTCACTACACCTTAATCCGGCACTGATTGTAATGATGCTGCTCTTAATCCGGCACTGATTGTAATGATGCTGCTCTTAATCCGGCACTGATTGTAATGATGCTGCTCTTAATGCGGCACTGATTGTAATGATGCTACTCTTAATCCGGCACTGATTGTAATGATGCTACTCTTAATCCGGCACTGATTGTAATGATGCTGCTCTTAATCCGGCACTGATTGTAATGATGCTGCTCTTAATCCTGCACTGCTTGTAATGATGCTGCTCTTAATCCGGCACTGATTGTAATGATGCTGCTCTTAATCCGGCACTGATTGTAATGATGCTGCTCTTAACGGACCTTTCCATTTCTAGCTATGCCCCGCCCATCTCTAGCTAAGCTCCACCCACACATCGATCGTGTTGGGATCGATCGATCTCTGAACTCCCTGACTAGAAATTTCCAGAAAACTATACATGTAAGCTATTTAATATTTTGGAACTAATTTGATTGTGCGCTGTTGCTGTCAGCAACAGCGTTCAGTCAAATTAGATTCAAAATATTCGGTAGCATGTTTATTAAATAGTAAGAACATACAATTCGTCCAACGTGTCGGACTATTAAGAGTTAAAGGGTTAGGGAGAGAGAGAGAGAGGATATAGGATATACATCCTATATGCCTCTTAGCTGATTATGACGTCATGTGACGTCAGATTGATAAATGGATACTCTGGAAAGGTGAATTCTCTTTCTTAAGACAGCTTCAATGATATTAGTCATTGTGGGAACTACAATGATACGTTTACAGTTAGCTGTATCTTGAGGGGATTCTTTGTTCTTGAATACTGGTCATGGAAGTCATAGTTTCAGTACATCAGGAATTTGCCCACTTGCAAAGACTAGGCTAATAATTTCTAGAATACATTTCCGTTTTCTGTAACTCGATTATGAAACTGGGCATTGATTCATCAAACAAGACCAGCACAACAGTTCTCATCCGCTCTAAAACGATTCGCTCATCATAGTGGGTTATCAGTTATTCAGCAGGTGTGTATCCCTTTGGCATCCAACGCAGAGACGACTCTCGGTTGCTACCAGATATTTGTTTTAGACACATCACGCAATATGTCCCTCGGCATTATATAGATATATTCAGCTATTCAGCTGCAGCTATTTGGCGATACATTTGATATTGGTTCCATATGCAATAGAAGAATCCAGTTTATCCATCAATCATATGACGTCATAATAAACTACATGACGTGTATGATGATGTCATACTCATTTACGGCATGAATAACTTAATTTAGTCCGTCTTAAAGGCTTAGCAGTTCGTCAGGTTGTATACAAATTGTATGTCAAGCAGCTACAGCTCCCAGTTAAATTAGATTAAAAATATTCAACAGCTTGCCTGGATAGATTTCAGGAAATTGAGATTCAGAGCCTGCATGGATCGATCGATCCCAACACGGGCAAAGCGTGGGTGGAGCGTAGCTAAAGATGGGCGGGGCACAGCTAAGGCTGGATTCTTCCATTGATCAAGGGCGCGCCGTTATCTAATTCAATATTGCGCATGAGCAATGGGCGCGCCAACATCGAATTCAAATTAACCCCTGTGCCATTAATCAATGAGCACACCGTTAACTAATCCGATATTTGTCCATGTGTCATTGGTTAACGGCGCAAACCCGATTTTCTCATATTACATCTACACTAAGAGCGAAAAATTCGAAGATGTTTGACCTCATGAACTAATAAGACGGTCCACAGATATCCCAATATGCATTGCTGCCACGGCTGCGATGGGGGTTTTACCCTCCACAAATCACCCCCCATAGACCATCACAAAATTAAGTTTGATTAGGTGAATAACAAGGATAACAAGTAAGATGTGCGAGGGTGGGGTGTGTGTAATATACTTCAGCTGAAAATATTGTCGTAGGATACACGTCTGCGACTGGAACCTGCCCTGGACTAAATATTCAATGAAGATATGGCCGCTTATATAGTGAAATATAATTACTCGCATGTAAAGTCTTCTCGGATGGGACTTTAAACTGAGGTCCCGTCACACAGTGCCCATCACTGTGTGAACGTGAGCTAGGGTTAGGTAGGCAAGAAATTTCGGCATAGTCAAAGTAAACCGGATGCTGAATGGATCCCTCCTCGGATGGAACCACGCAACATACGGATTACAAAACCAAAACCAAATTGCTAGAATTAGAATCTTTCGGAATTTTCGAGGGGACTATGGAGGGATGTAACCCGGATGACTGATCGAGTTCGTCCTCGGACGGACACAGTCACCATACGGGCTACCTAACCAATCAAAATCAAACAAGTGCGCGCTGGTGCCTGCTCGGATGATGGCCAGAAGACCAAATGGGTCCCAGGACCCGAAAGACCCCACACCCCAACCTCCCCACTCCCCCCAAAGGGGCCGGGAGGTCTCTGACCTAAAGCCCCCCCCCCCTTGGGTGCATCAGGTCATAAGACCGTACGCACCTCACCGACCCAACACCTACCCCATCCCTTACCCACCCCTGTTAGGTCCAGGTTAGGCCATCCCCATTACACACGCCCAAGCATGAGGAGCAACAAAAAAAAAGCCATGGAAAAGAACAGCAACATGAGACAAAATCGAGAGACAACGATCAACACACACACACACAGAGAGAGACACAAGCTAATGCACAAACCGACGTCATAAGAATTCACAAGAATTCTACAGAAACCATAAAGGCCAGGCGTGAGTCTAGACCCTAGCATTGGGAACTAGCATATAAACGCCTCAAATATTACAACACACACACACACACACACACACACACACACACACACACACACACACACACACACACACACACACACACACACACACACACACACACACACACACACACACACACACACACACACACACACACACACACACACACACACACACACACACACACACACACACACACACACACACACACACACACACACACACACACACACACACACACACACACACACACACACACACACACACACACACACACACACACACACACACACACACACACACACACACACACACACACACACACACACACACACACACACACACACACACACACACACACACACACACACACACACACACACACACACACACACACACACACACACACACACACACACACACACACACACACACACACACACACACACACACACACACACACACACACACACACACACACACACACACACACACACACACACACACACACACACACACACACACACACACACACACACACACACACACACACACACACACACACACACACACACACACACACACACACACACACACACACACACACACACACACACACACACACACACACACACACACACACACACACACACACACACACACACACACACACACACACACACACACACACACACACACACACACACACACACACACACACACACACACACACACACACACACACACACACACACACACACACACACACACACACACACACACACACACACACACACACACACACACACACACACACACACACACACACACACACACACACACACACACACACACACACACACACACACACACACACACACACACACACACACACACACACACACACACACACACACACACACACACACACACACACACACACACACACACACACACACACACACACACACACACACACACACACACACACACACACACACACACACACACACACACACACACACACACACACACACACACACACACACACACACACACACACACACACACACACACACACACACACACACACACACACACACACACACACACACACACACACACACACACACACACACACACACACACACACACACACACACACACACACACACACACACACACACACACACACACACACACACACACACACACACACACACACACACACACACACACACACACACACACACACACACACACACACACACACACACACACACACACACACACACACACACACACACACACACACACACACACACACACACACACACACACACACACACACACACACACACACACACACACACACACACACACACACACACACACACACACACACACACACACACACACACACACACACACACACACACACACACACACTCGCATGTACGCATTTCGTCATCTACATGTATATACTTACAGAACAGAGGGATATATAGATTTATTAATACTAACAGATATATATTATTCATGATGTTAGGACAATTATGTTGAATATTTTAAAATATAATTTGACTGGGAGCTGTTGCTGCCCGTGGCTTCCAGCCGAATTAGTTTCAAAATATTCGACAACAGATTTGCTGCCTAGTTGTCTGGAAATTAAAACACTGTCATTTCCCTGGTTAAAGGACTTAAGCAGCCAATAATCAAACGACACGCACGTACTTACGCAGATGACCGATTCTCGGTGTAAACATCTTTGTGTAGCGTCCAATATTATAATACAATTTCCACTTGCATTGCTTCATAAACTGCTAAAAGTAAGCCTTAATACACAAGTCTACACATTTTCATCACGCGCCACGATTGCAAACAGCAAAAGTCCCACTTTAGTAATAGCACGCATTGCACGTTTTCACATCAACGCTCTATCCCGATATTAAATCTAAATGGATACCCACGACGATAAATAGAGTCTCAAATTAACTCATTACCCTCTCATTATTCGGGAATTTGCCATTTTGCCAGCTCGCTCCCGATACTGATAAACTCCGCCCACATCTCGCACGTTGTGTACATAGCTATGTCCCAGTCGATGAAAACCCCATAAACAGTAGTGGACAATAGAAAAACGAGAGCTGTTGTTGTCGACGCTTTACGGGTTACAAAATGACAATGGAAATAACAAAGTACTTGAAATCATGAACCGATTCCTTCTGAATCGTCGTCGCCTGGACTTGCTTTTGTTTCAACTGATGGCCTTTGGGGAAAAGGCTGATGGAATCTGACACGAACAGAAGCCGTTTTCAGCAATATTTATTGTCAACATAAATATCAGCGTCGTCTGTGCTGTGCTAGTGAGCGTGTGCTGCCTACATCATACATTTGCGCGATGCCAGGAAATGTGTAATTCTAACGTTTTTTTAAACTGATCTCGCAAAACGACTCCACTGGGTGTTATTAAGCGTCAGCGTAGTACAGCTCAGAAGTAACTTTGATTTTACTGTTGGACAGTTTGAACATAATTGGAATGGAATACATTGCTGCCTAAGGTGGCAATGTCTTCCAATCCAATTATGTTCAAAATATTCAACAGAACATTTCTTAACCGGCGTTCAAAATTGTACTAACTATGACGTATCTGTTTTAGTTTGGAAACAACAATACTTATTTATGATGTGGACTGTAGGCGACGTTTTACTAAAGTACTTGACGGCGGAAACAGGCCAATAATTATATGGACTGAACTTTGGGAATTGGATGAAAATTATGAGCTATTACAATGGTCAGCATTTGTGAGAGTCGATTACCGGGAATTTGCCACCAACATTAAATCTGAGCACAATTCCAAGGAACTCTGCGTAAATTCGTATCTCCACCGGGCACGCGCGGGTGAGCGGAGAAGTTTAAACATTGTTAACATGTAATATTATCGTTGTAGCGACCCAATAACAAATGTGGTCCGTTTGTAAACGTCGCAAGACTATTTGTAAACAGTACATACCCATATGTCAATTGGTTATCGGCGCACCCGTTTGTAAACGGTGCACACACCATATGTCAATTGATTATCGGCGCGCCCGATTATAAATGGCACAGGCCCATGTGTCAATTCATTACTGGTGCGCCTACGTTAACAATGCAATGGATAGCTTAATATGTCAGTGAACACTTAAAATGGTAATACAGAGCACCAAACCTGACATAGTTACTTTAGTTAAGAGCGCGATAGCCACCAAAATTCAAAATGGCTGCCACTTATCAAGATAACTGCCATTAAAATACATCTTTCACTATACCTTTTAAGAACTTAATCCGATTTGAATGATCTTGCCATCAATTCATATGATTTTACCACAGAGAACTTGAAATCACAAACATACATATGCTTAGAAGGATTATTTTTCCCTTTTATCACATTGACGGAAAATGTATGCCGATAACAAATAATTAACATATATGCATGTAACTGTGTAGCATGGGGTGTACTGCGTAGAATAAGCAGCTGATTCTATTCTGTGAGAAGTCAACTACATCCTGTGGATCGCCTTCTGTGACTCGTCCTCGCGGCGTCCCCAAACTCTCACCTATATCTACAAGAAGTTGTCAGTTCACTGTAAGGCCACACCCCTGCTGTTCTTGTTGGACAGGGCGTCTATGCTGAAGATAAGTTTGCCATCATATCTGGGCGCCTGCATATTGAGATAGCTGCACCAACGTCTTCTGGAAGTCTACTCATGGAGAGGAGGTGGACAGGAATGTTCGTTGAAGAAAAGGTACCATCTATTGCAATGGAAGAATAATTTCTGTCAGTTTCAAGTATCACAAAACACTTTAAATGCACTAAATTACAACATGCAGTGTCTACAACCTCCTAAACGCACGCAGGCCACATTGCTAGAGGCACACTAAAACTTACGCCCAGTTTCGAGGTTTGGTGTACGAGACGGAAGCCTGCAGTTTCAGTTTTGATATGGTGCTATCAATGGATCCAGATATTCTATCACTGATCCTGGCATTCAGGGAATCCAAATACAAGTTGTATTGCCAAGCGATATTTGAGCCGATACCACCCTTCTTTAACAATAGCAACTATGAACGATGCTTTCCCATTAACCTCAGCGACCTGATGGTAATAGATGAGAAACACCAACAGCTTGCTCTTGTCATACAGTTCGTTGTCCACACATCTAGCAGGCCAGTCTCAACAATGCTCATCGGCAAAGCTCAGAAGCGAGACAATGCTATCATCAAAGGCAACGGGATACAGTGGGTGTAGCTGAACACCAATCAGCGCATAGAAGGTTGATCTTGTCTTGAACTGAAAGTAGTTATCTGGTTATTTACTATTGGGTGACCGTATCAGACGCCATGAATAGACTGATCGAGCTGAGAAGTGTTATTTGAGAACGTGAACACTAGGTTTAAGGTGATGGATGGCACGAGCAGGCATTAAGCTTGGAACATGCTTAATCTAGAGATAACGAACATTGTCCATTCAAGTGTTGATGATAAGATCTGTATGCATTATGATGGGGGTGGGGGAGGGGTGGGGGCAGAATAAGGGAGAATGCAAGATCTACAAGCCGATCAAGAAGAACAGGACTTCTTATGACAGGAACCAACACTTGGTGCTCCACAGCAAACGGTACTTTTTCGTCAAGGTCTTAATCTTATACCAAACCAGAGGGTTTGACACACATGAGTTCTTTCGGCATGCGAAACAGCCACCTTCTGCTGCATTGAGTGATATTGGAAGGTACTACACCTTCCCAAAATCTCGGCCTGCTGCCATTCAAAGGCAAGACCCCGACGCAAGGGGTTATGCTATCATCGTCGCTAGTTAGGGTTTGGGGAACATTCAAGACGTGTACGGATTGCAAAGCTTCTACAATTCAAGCATACTGTTCCAAATACACGAGAACAGACATTCTGTTTGATGTTTACCAACCAATTAGTCTGAAGATTAACGCGAGGATGGAGTTCCTGCAATGTGGCAGGCACAGGCAAATCCCCGAATCTGGCTTCTTGATAGCAAATGACAACCAGATCTAGCTCTTCTCCTTCCTGACTGACAAAGATTGCTTACCAAGCACTGTGATCGTGGCTTGCGAACGAAGACGACGCGATCGGCCTGCATGAATTCTCTCCCTGTAGTCACAGGGAATTAGACACAAGACAGCAGCCAACTGCAGCCAGGGTCAATTACTATTCTAGCTATAGTAGTGAGTACATTGCCATCTCTGTAAGAGGTTGTTATGTAGAAGTATTTTGTCAATGGAGGAGCCTGATGTGGATTCCAGAAAATGACGTCAATTCCTCAATTGCACCAGAAAATTATCTACGTGTAGGGATTGTCGTCTTCCATGGTTGCGATGTTGTGTCTACCTTCCGTAGAAAGGTGACGAAGTCTACATGGCACATCTGGGATGCATGTATTGATTCCACTGGTGTCTTCGGCAAACCAAGACAGTACCTACAACGATTGGAGTCGATGATTTATATATCACGATGTCGACTGTAGTCACTAAATATGGCAGGTCCAGTACAGCTGCCAGTATTGATGGACCTGACTCCATCGTTTGCTCGAAGGCAGAAGCCATAAAATAGCATTCTTTCATTCAACGTGCGAAGGCATAGAGCGCACGGCCCACATTTGCTGGACTCTAACAAAACATTGTTTTGCTTGATGGTTCATACGGCCACCACTTGAAAGTACTCAACGCCAAACAGAACCACCAAAGTTACCTACCAGATAATTTCTCTCCTCAGGATTTGGAGCAAAGACATGCGTCTGCAAAGATATTTCAAACACTGAATAATGAGCAGTGAAACGGAAAATCATTGTTTTCTTCACAAACATACCAAGTGGCCAATAATACGTATTTGCTTTGTTGGCAGGCACCGCGCGCAGTGAACTGTTGATGGGAATAAGAAAATTGTTTATGTAAGAAAGAGTGTTTGAGAACATTGTTGTTTCATGTTTCCGTGACCCGCGCATATATTCCAAATTATGCTGCGAAACATTGTTACAACATGGGCAGTGGCATACACCCATGCAAAGTGGCACCGGTGTAAGAACTGGCATTGTTGCATTCCAGTAGTGGATACTGATAAAAATAGATTACTCCACTTTTAGCTATGTCCCACCTCTCTCTCCCTCCCCCCCCCCTCCCTCCCTCCCTCTCTCTCTCTCTCTCTCTCTCTCTCTCTGCTTTGTGAGTGTGGGATCGATTTATATACGTTGAATCCCCAATTTCCAGTATCCCAAATTCCATGGTAACTATGCAGTTAACCTGCTGAATATTGTGAAACGAATTTTGACTTATAACAGTTACTGCCTATAGCAGCGGCAACTCCCAGTTAAATTAGTATTAACATATTCAACAGAATGTGTATTAAATAGTAAAGCCATACAGGTCGTACAACTGACTGACTATTCCCGGTTCATGTCGGCTGACGACGGAGTATGTCTGTCAATTATGATTGGCACGCCAACCGATATGTGACGTAATTGATTATGACGTCAACACTTGAGCGACATATTGGATTCATCTGGTGTACACCTGCCATTTATGAAACCTAGAAAATGGGACCCCGATGCATGAGAACCAACCAAATAACTGCCAATCGTCAGTTGTGTCGTGGAACATGTAAGAAGCTTCTTTTCAAAATCGGCTAATGACCCGTCTGTTCTGCTTGCTTTAGTTCAGCCCTTCAATAGAAAGCACAGCGGGGTGGGGGATGGGGAGGTGTTTGTTATGAACCATCCCTGTGAGACGATGATTACACAGCGACATTGAAAATGTGTGCTTCCCAAGTTGACTACAACCAAGGAACACAAGAATAACGTGTATTCCATCACGAACTTCGACGCAGTATAATCACTGTCAAGCACCAACTTCCTAAGACCGAATAGTTCGCCCAGACCGAGTTCATTTCAGTGGATGATTAAGGAATTGCCCTTCCCAGTTTATACATCAGTGATATGACGCCATAATCAACTACTTGACGTATAGGCTGACGTCATAATCAATGACGTCATGAATAACGTAGATAAGTTCGTCACGAACGCTTAATTGATGGCGGACTATGCGTTGTGCGAAGTGTATGTCTTTACTATTTAGATAATGATGCTGTTGAATATTTTGAAACTAATATAGGCATCAACAACACCCAGTTAAATTAGCTTCAAGATGTTCAACAGCTTACCTGTATAGCTTTCTGGAAATAGATAGTCAGGGAGTTCGGGGATCGATCGATCCCGACATGAGTGATGAGAGGGTGCAGCTTAGCTAAAGATCGATTGGGAATAGCTAACACCGAATAACGCCATTGGCTCACTAGTTTCAGTTTCACATTCGTGGATGAAGAGTAGCTCCCAGCGATAATTTGGCTTCTCCGGAGATAAATTGTGTGGTAAGAGGATGTTACGCAGCCTTTCTGTCTGCTGTGTCAGGACAAACATTGTCTTAATGCCAGGGCGGCTCGGTCGGTTATTCTGTGATACACAGTAGCAATCAATCAATTGTCGTGTTTGTTCAGAGTCTGGACAACGTTATTGATCATTCCACAAATTGTTTGCATAACAGCTGGTGTGAGGAAAATCGGATACAAGTTGCTGTTGTCATTTTATTGTGGGAACATTTACAAATATTATCAGTGTATTGATTACCCAAATAACCGAGGCAAACGTGTTCTAGTTACTAGTGAGAGGTGTTTAATGAAGTCTAATGACAGGAAAAGCTGCACGCGTGACGGTATATGCGGTATAGATCCCTGCAGCTAAGATATCTATAAAGAGGTATTTTTATAAATAATTATATATGGTGAGATAGAGAAAGACATACATGAAAAGACAACACGAAAGAAAGAAAGAAACAAAGAAAGAAAAAGAAAAAAGAATAGGAGAGAGGCAAGATGGGACGGAGGGACGGTGTGAAGGAAGGGAACGCGGGATTGGACAGGCATGGAGGGAAGAGTGGGCAGGCATGGAGGGATGGAGTGCTGGCGGTCATGCGGCAAAGGAGGAAGTAAGGAATGAATGGAATATAGAAAGGAAAAAAAGAAAGAGAGGGGGAGCAAGAACAGAAAGAAGGAATGAAAGAAAGGAAGGAAAGAAGGAAGGATGGGAGTGGCAGAACATGGAAGTTAATTGGGATTTTGCAGTTAAACTCACCTGGAGTTTGCCAGATATGATGAATAAACGTTCACATTCAGTTTCCTAGCTGTACGATAATCTTTACGTCTATTCACGCGCACTGGCTTACTATATAATTACACCACTCCGTGATGATAGCTAATCTTTACATAACTTATACCATATTCAGAATAGTATGATAACAAATGTGTCCACGGGAATTCACTATAGCGGTTCCATGTCAGATATGCATTGGAATTCAAACAAGGCACATAGCATTACCATCGGTTATATCTCTCTGAATGATCACAGTTTCGTTAATTCCATGGCGACGGTCCAAAGTAGTGACATTTTGGCACGATCGCCCTGTGGGTGTGTACACGGTAACACGCCATCACGTGATGATTATGGCACACTAATGGCGCGAGGTCACATGTGATGGGAATTGCTGGCGGATATTTAAAAAATAGACGTGATTTTTTGTTTCCTCGTTCTGAGAGATAATGTGTTGACGAATATCCTGGATGTTTAACATTGACGGTAAATGCCACCTGACTGATCAGGCTGTGACAAGATGAATACGCAACCGTTACACAATCATGAATTACATCGATAGTAGTCTACCGATATGGGTACACCTCATTGATTAGATCACAATCAATTAACCATTTTGGTACTGTACAAATAAGAAATAACCTAGATTGTTTCCAAAACAGAATAACATGTACTGTTGAATATCTTGAATATAATTGGATTAGAAGAGTGTACTGTGCCAGACAGCGCAATCTTCCAATCTAATGAACCTTTCCGGTTTTAGCTAGGTCCCGCCCATCTCTAGTTAAGTTCCACCCACACCTCGCTCGTGTTGGGATCGATCGATCTCTTAACACCCTGACTATCAATTTCCAAATAAACTACGCTGATAAGCTGTTGAATATTTTGAAACTAATTTGACTGGGTGCTGTTGCTGCCTAAGGCAGCAACAGCGCCCAGTCAAATTAGTTTCAAAATATTCAACAGCATGTTTATTAAATATCACCATTACAAAGACATACAATTCATACAACGTGTCGGACTGTTTGAGATTTGATGACGGTCTATAATGGTATCCCTTTTGACGTAGCGATTATGACGTCATCATACACGCGCTGAGATGATTATGGCGTCATACGAGGTCAGATGATGGATGGATACACTGGAAAGCTGAGTTATGTTCAGAATATTCAAGCCTGTGTCTTTCAATCCAATTATGTTCAAAATATTTTAACAGAATATTTCTTACAAACTAACGTGTTTTTCGCTTGATTTTGGTTTTGCAATTTACTTATGATATGTATCCCACTTTCAAGACAATTACACCGGGACCGCGTTGAATGTCTTAGACTAATCGACAGGCGACCTGTTGCTGCAATAGGCAGCGACAGCTACACGCCAACTTAATTCCCAAAAATTCTAAAGAAAATTATTTGCAGCAGAACGAATTTGCGTTTGTGATCTGCAAAGCTTAAAGTGTTATTTAGACAGTTCCATAAAAATCCCTTATACCGTATCAAATTATCACATTTTTTGTAAATTTGAATTTAAAAGTGTGATTTTCAAGTCGAAAGCACTATCTCTGCTCGTGTGATAAAACTACTACGAAACGAATGGCAAGTGCGCGTGCGTGATGACAATAGAATGCACGTAGGCCAACCTACACATTGGAAGGTCGGCAAACAAACTATATCATAGGTATTATAAAATCACCAACACGTCAACTATTTATAAAATTCTATTTGTCTGCGTGGGAATAATTATACCATCCCCTGTTTAAGACTATACGCTCGGCCTCAACGTGGCGCAGGGGTGTAACCCACTGGGTGCCAATCCAGACATTTGGAGGGGCTAACCAGAGCATTATGCACAATGCTAATGAAATGAAATGAAAATTATACCAGTGTACGTCTCCCGGTTCCTACACATGACACGACACTAATAGTTTGATACAAATATATACATATATAATAATAATACAAGACTAACAATTGGCAGCATTCCATTCAAGATAGGAATCTTCGAGAAATTAACGGAACGGAATCGCGTGTTCACGCGTCACACTCTATTGTATTATGCAGAATATACGCAGTAGGCCCCTATATATCACACGCCCTCCATCCCGTTTTGTCGCGCGTCCCTTCGAGGTCGCTTCGGCGTTTGTTCGGCGTCGGGCGCTCTGTAATTAGAGCGGCGTGCAAAGAATAATATTCGATGCATTCTATAAGCATGTAGCGGCACGCGTAATTTCGTTAACTGTTTAATGGCTAAATTTGGTCAAGAATATAAAATATATATTTTCATTGAATGCCTATTTAGATGGCAAGAGAAGACTATTTCTGAAAATTTACAGCTGGAATGACTGGCTTCTCCTGCTCCGCAAATGGGAATTCCACAAGACCGCTACAGTGGCCGATTTTGTTGTCTACACTGTGAAAAGTATTATATCGTGTTTCGAATCAATGCGCTAGCATCGCGCGGAATTCCCAATAAAGTGCAGACGACCCCTTCGAGTTGGTACGCGAGAGCGCGTGCAATGGTTCTATAGTTTGTTTGTATTAGGTCTGTATTTGGCATGGACTACAATAATTGGCCCGCATCGCCTCTACCGCTCAGAACTTAGCAAATCGAATGAGAGAAATTAGTCACTGCATAACGGGTGAAAGTTGACATGTTTTGCGAAATAAGGCTGTTGATTATGTTTAGCGTTTTGGACCGTTCGCAATTGATACCCACACGGAACATCACCGAACCCCATTAACCTCGTGAGGTTTTTTTTCCAAGAATATTTCTATTTTCTACAAGAAGAATATCGATTTGCAGAACAAAAGATTTTTTTTTGCAAATTGACCACTGAAATGCTCAGCTATTGCAAAGTCCTTAAGAAGCCAGATTGTTATGGAAATCAAATTGAAGTGTTTTAACGAATCCCGTATCCAATGGACCTTTCAAGTTTATCCATCCATCATATGACGTCATAATCAAGTAGAACTGTGTAAGATGACATCATGATCTTGCCAGAAAGGAGATTTGCCGACTGTTCTGTAGGATCACTGACACACTGGTTTAGTCCTTCCATTAGGGTACGATTATCAAGACCGGCTAATCACACCCTGACATACATTGAGCGTACTACGCGGGGGAAAAATTAAGTAATTGCAAGTTGAAATATAAGAAAAACTTGCACTAATAAAAGTGTATTTATTTGCATTTACATTGATAAACATACCTTATACTATGGTATAAAACAAGCGGTATAGTTGCGTCATAACGTATGTCACTAATGCGCGACTTACGGATCGGGATATCCAATGACTCGAGCACGACCATATTCTGATTGGTCAAAAGAAAATTATTTCTCCAAGCTAGCAACTAACAAAAATACTTCGCGAGGTTATTAACTAGATTCCGATTTCTGGTATGGACTAGTCCTTCGTTTATAAGATACATATCGCTATGGTACATCAACGTGTAGATCGCACAGAAATCATTCACATAGAGGTAGGCTTGCGCGATTACATCGAAAATCACGAAAATCACGATTATCGTTTAAATCGTGAATTTATATGATTACAAATTACATAATCGAATAATTAGTCAGGGTCACAGTGTAAAAAAATTTTTTTTCGTTCAGAATTTTTGGGGATTTGTAAAACTATATATTTTCGGAAAGCTTTTAATGTGTCAATTTCAAAAACAAATGTTTGCATTTGCACAAAAGTCTTCATGGCGGCCATCTTGAATTTCAAAATGGCCGCCATCGAAAATCTTTGAAATCCAATATATCTGCAACCATATGACCTAGATTAATAATTTTGATGTCTATATCAATGTTTTCTGGGTCAGTGAATGCATTGGTAACATTTATAATAAACTTCAAATAACAGAAATCATGTTTTGGTAGATAAGTCCTGACTTAATATGTAATTTACAGACAGCATCTGCAAATTTGTAACTTTTTGTGATAATGTTGCAATGATGAATTTTATTTGGCATATAACAGAGTTATCTCACCAATTTAATCTAAGTATTCAAGCAACAATCAATGTGCTGCATCAGTTGCTGTCTACCTAGCAACATTGGCGTCATCTTCATCATCTGATATAGAGACATCAACGATTGAGTCATCATCATTTTCACACTCTGCGCGGCATTGACAAAGCTCAGTGCATGGTAAGTCTTTGGATTTGCACGAGCATCGATGAGAGGAACAATTCGATTTGCATTGACACCTAACCATCTCAATGAGAGACTTTGGAGCTGGTAAAACATCTGTTGTTTTTGCCTTTAGTTGGCCACCTGTCTCCTTGTAGTATCCATTCTGTAGTGGATCCAGAAACACATGATGTGAAAGGTCTGCCTGACCCCACACATTTGCCTGGACTTGTACTCTAAGGACATGCTGTTTCAAAGCAACAATAGTAGGCGGTAGACTTTCACTATCAGCAAGCTGCTTACAGAATAAATGCCAACGTAACTCTGGGATGTTCTCGATTCTAATAGACTTTGGACAGTATGCAGCACACACAAATTTAGCCAGAGTTGAAAGTAGCTCATTGTGACCTCAGTGCTTCTCGATAAATTTATCAGAGCGTCGATTACATCGCTGTCTGCCTTTAGGAAAAGCTTTAACCATGTTGATTTACCTATCCTAGAGAACCTGCCAATATTGTCTGCTCCAGTAAAGGCATGGAATGCGGGTAATGCTCTTGCTTTCTCCATGCCTAGAGTTTTCCATATAGGCCGTAGCTTAATGGTACCAGAAACCATTGAGATAGACATATTCTTAGGTAGATTGTCATAATATGCCAGCACTAAGACATCAGTGTCTGGAGAGAAAATCAACAACTCTGCTGTATCAAGATTTCGCTGTGTTGCACATATGGCATGATAGATCATTAATGTATCAGCTTCCTCATGATTGTTGTTCTCAAAATGTAGGCTTCTATTACTTATCGTCTGGCCTGATGCTGATGCTATGACCAAGGTAGATGAGTCTTTATTGTACTCAATAGTCTTCTCTGCCAGATACTGCGCAAGGTCATTCTTTGTTTGGTCATGAGACAAAAATCTTGTCATAGGGATATGCTTGATACTGGAATCATCTTTGATTTGATATCTAATTGGATCCTTCCCATGTCGTCGTTTCTCTCTGGTCTTGTTTTTCAGGGAATCTGCTTGATATGTATCAAATACAAGAATGATCTCATCATATCCTGCTGTCAGACTCATTAACCTGTCATTGAAACATTTCCTAAGGTCGTTGACTGTCACAATAGTTGCTGGTTTCTTTGCCAGCTTCTGGACAAGAACCATTCCATCCACAACTGCGATTCTCCAACTACATTCCTTAGTTGCGACGGCAGTTGCGACGGCAGTTGCTTCTGTTGCACCTAATAAGAGTGAATCCTCTGTGCTCTCGGTTTGTGGTAGGTCAGTCAGGAGCTTGATTAACTTCGACTTGGCGGTGCACTGTAGGACAGAGCCACACGGAGCAAACAGCGCCCTCGGTGTCAGTGTGAATTCAAAGTTGCCGATCGAATACTTCAAATCAATGTGTCGACTCGACTTTGCGAGATTCATCAGCCTATCATATAGATCTTTAGTTTCCTTGAGATCAACAGCTTTGTCACGAATACGTACTGTTGTCTTTTTGTTTCCAGATGTATACATCTTGTTTTTCTCACGCTTCACGGGTGCCCAAAGGCTTACCTCTCCATTAATGCGCCCTTTCACATACTCTTCATATAATGTCTGTCCTCTTTCGTCTACATCCAGGATTTGTGGTACCGACTCTTGTGGTACATACGCAAGTGAATTAATGTTGTAGATCCTGTCACCTTCAGGAGCGAAAGGATTATCATGAGTCAGTATGGCAGCCTTTATCTTGTCGATTGTGGTGTGTTCGTGTTTAACAGCACTTGCTCCAATGCCATGGTGATCTCTGACCTTGTCCTCTTGCAAATCAAATTGACACTTGAATCCCCGGGATGACCGTGACGGTTCTGGAGCAGCGAGGAAAAATCGCTGTCTCGCATTTGCATTGTTAGATATTCCACTTAGTCCTGAGTGCACTTTCATCATTTTGTTCAGATGCTCACATGCATGATCCGCACCAATTGAAGGGAATGGAATGTCATTCTTAGTCACTGCAATGTTTTCAGTTTCAAATTCTTGCCATGTGTCTGGATGAGTCTGCTTGAGTGCATACATATCTGCTATGTATCTTGGCCAAATACGTTTGTATTTGATTCTATCAAAAGCAAAGAATAACTTGCTCAGTGCTTCTCCAGCTTCAAGATGAAGGGTCAGATCAGTATTTCGGGATGCTGCGACAAAGAAAATGATTGTTTCCACACGGTGCAGATAGTTCATTAATGACTTGAACATCGCATGTTGGGACGGACCTCTTTGTCACCCATGTCTGAAAGAGATTCAGCATATCAGTATTAGACAGCACTTGAAGAAGATTGCTATGAACCGGCATCACTGATTCTGCCCGGCTGGCTTGGTTTGATTTACTGCATGCCTCTTCTATGTCATCTGTAGCTGATATGCATGCATCCCTTAGATTTGGATACTCTTTGAAGAATTCGTCAAAGACCAGTTCATACAATGCGATGTAAGAGTAGATATGAGCATGAAGAGAACGTGAATAGTGCTTGCATTTCAGGATTTGTGTCGTTGTGGTAGAGCTAAAGACATCAGCCTCGATCCATGCATCGTCTATTCCGGAATTCTCAATGGAAGTACCGAGAGCTCTCAATGCAGCCATGACGGCATGGAGTTCACCAAGTCTTGGGATAACACAACTCTTTAAATTGGCGTTGACATCTACAAGCTGCACTGCTTTCTCATACAGGGCCATGTCAAAAGTAATGACTGTTGAATGGTCTTTACCAACAGCCATCTCCTTCAATGTTTGTGCTTGTTTAATTACATTCATTAGCGTTGACCATTCATGAGCCAGCTCTGGGAGAAGAGGCAATGCACCAACATTGGTTAGAGATCTACTTGATGACAGGAGTGAATTATACCCAGCCCACCCAGGAACCAAACACATCTCTGTCCTTTCATCCATCCTCGCAACAACAGATGCTATGACCCAACCCATATGGGTCAGCTGATAAGAGTCTGCAACACCGGTTTTACTCAACACAAAATTACTTTGCATTCCAGGTTGACGCATGACAACATAGATGTGTGTTGTGGTGTAATGGATAAGCTCTTTGCATCACCAATGTTTAAAGGTGGTGCAATGGATTCCCCGGGTGCAGAAGCTTTTTGATAGACCGCAACAATTGTTCCATGTGTAGTACCTTTACCATCAATGGTATCCTCAGCAAAATCGGTGTTGTCCACAGCAAAGAAAACAAATGTCCCTTTTTTTAGAAATGGTGGTACATACAGATTATTGAATTGTCTCATGTTTTCGACAACCGAGTTAGATTTTGCTGTTTCTAGAAGCATGGTACGGTGGTAGGATATGCAACAGTTCTGTGCATGAAGAAGATTCAAAATCTTCTTATTCCTGGTGTCGTGATGCACAGATAATGCCAATCCTAGAACCTGAGCATTTTCTCTTCTTTGCTGGGATCTGAATTTTTCAAAAGAGGCAGCTTTAGGTTTATGCATCACTTGCCTATCCGATTTAAGTCCAAACATGAGGGTTTGACAAGATGTAAGCACTGCTCTATCAACGAGACACTCTCTGGTTTTGCTATCCAAACTATCTACAGGGCCAACCATTATCCATCGTATCAGTGTGTATAGTTCACATTAAATCGTGAATAATTTCTACTGCCTAGCATATTTTAATTCCAACCCATTAATTACTTTTTACTGGGATCGTTGACGAAAATTTACATTTTCCTCAGTGAATGGATGTTCATTTGCAGGCCAATAGAACCGTATTTTTGAAAATGTATCACTGGAATGAGTGGTTCGATTCCGAACCAGGCATTCCAGTGATGCATTTTCAAAAACACTCGTTTCTTGGCCAGCAAATGGACGTTTCTAAACAACATTGCAGCTTTCGGCATTGATATGCTTTTGTTGTTATGTCTGGGTAATTTTTACCCAGGCTGATTAATCGAGTAATCACGGTTATTCTTAAATAATCAATCGTGATCACTTAAAGTAATACTCGCACAAGCCAACATAGAAGACTCACCAATAGCCTTATTTACGCCTATGTAATCCATCTTAGGTTCATATACTACATAACTGATATATGGCTATTAAATGAATGAATTAAATCGAAGTCAATAAATGTCACAACGTTAAATAACCGCACTAGCATCCAGAATCCAGTCAAGGACAATCAGTTTAGTATACAACGCACGCCCCGCACAGATACTAGCGAGCATCGTGTTCAATAAGATACTATATCTATAGGATTTCATCAATAATGGTATTAGTCCACGTGTAAGTTCCCGCGCTGAGCGTCGATGTCATAGTCTTTACTCCGTATGTCTTTATGGTACAAGAATACATATTTCTGGGTAAACACGCGGCCTTCTCGCGCCTGACACGAGCTCGGATATTGGAAATCAATCAAGGTTGTACCTATGACTGCGCAACAGAGCGATATCAGGCCTCTGGCACGGCTATTTAGGTATCGCTACTGTGATGTGTATAATGCGGAGCTAATCGCAGTAGGCACTCTGGTTGGCATTGGAGTATTAGGTCAACAGCATCTGTGGTGTTGATGCTTCACACCAGAGTGTAGCAAAAGAAATTCAGTACATATAAAATGGAATGGATAAAAAAGTATATCGAGCAAGGAGTAATGTTATGTCAATAATTTTAACAATTCAAAACGAGGACATGCAGTTTCCATTGCAACGATCACGTCTCTTGGACACTTGGGAAAGTTTATCGAGTGAATTCAAACAATACATCTCAGACTCACGATGATTATGATGGTGACGACGACGACGACGACAACGACGCCGATGATGGTGATGAGTGGCTTCATTTAGCTGCAATAAGTTTTTCCTCAACCTTCTATGCTCTGCCTTGTCCACTACGAGAGTGCTAAGCTCCTATGGTTCTTTCTCATCTTTAGTGATCCTGGATTACGTTTTCTGAGGTCTGATCACACAGCACTTCTCAAGTTGATGTTGTGGCCTCCATTGCGTATATGATACATGTTGGCATCTGCGACTGAAAATTCTAGTTCTTTCCGAGCGGGATATATTGTGGCATTCGGAGATCATATCCAGACATAGATCATCACGGTTGCAATGCCCTCACAGAGAGTGGCTCCGATTTGCACAGTATGTAGAGTTTGATATTACACTGTGTGGCCAGGGATGATTTTCGGACTATGTCAGCACAATCGCATCCTCTCTTAAAACCACTCTGCCAGCTCATTGTGTTTTCTTAAGCGTTGAGACTTCGATGAGTGAAGTATCTCCCACATCATTGATATGGAGGTGTTGGTCAAAGTCAGAGTTGCTGACATATGCAATTTTTGTCGAGACGGTAATATCTACATAGTTAACGACTTCGTTATTAACATGGACAGGCTGGCGTGCATGCCCATTCTTTAGAGATGCTGCAGATTTTCTAACTTCTTCTGTTTTGGCATTTGCAGGGGCCTTGGTTGGCCTTCAAATGTGGGTATGCATTCGTTTTCTGTGTCAGTGGCCTGCTCATTGAACCATTCCTTAATTGTTTTAGTCTTTCCCTACATGGTCAAAGCTGATGGATTGACCATCAGAATTATGTTCAACAAGTGGTTGTTGTGGAGTGCTGATTTGTAATGCTTTGTTTGCTCTATGCATTTTTCAACAATCCAATCATTGGTGGACGATTACCAACTCATCTGCTCTTTTGATGTTGGTTTCATTCAATTGTCTATTCATTTGGTGTAAGATGTTATTACAATTCCGTTTACGTTCACCTTGGTATTCATTTTGACTGCTTTGATATTGCGTGCTCGCAGTTTTTTGTTGTTCAGACAGCTTCAGTAGCACGTGGATCATCAACATAGGATCGCTATTGTCTGGTTTAATAATGGAATACAGCAATCTTCACACCCATATATTTCGATAGTAAGACGAATGGTGCATTGCTTGCTTTGTTTGTTCCCTTATATTGTAATGTACCACACGCAGTACAGCTCAGATATAACTGAAATTATATTTCCGATTAAAAAACTCCACAAAAACGAATTAGCTAGTACAATTTTCAACATTATTTAAGGAGGGTTTTGCCGACCGTTTTTGAATTAATTTGTTTGGAAGCCATCGATGCAATGTATCCCAATCCAATTATGATTAAAATATTCAACAGTACATTAATTTTATTGTTGAAGGATTGTAAGTTATCCTTTAGACGTACAGTAGATGAAACTCGTTGGAAATGATATTTACTAGCTATGCTAATGATTTATGAAATTCTCTGTTTCCTTCCTTAAATATTTTCGTCTGATTTACTGATACAGGTTTCCTGGTCAGAGAGCAGACATTCCCATATCAAATTAGTATCTTTCCCAAGTGGGATTAATGTGCAATAGAGTAATCACTCACATCCGATCTCTGTAGATATGGCATTCGATGTATGGCCTCATTCGGATGCTTACCAATGACAGATTTGGCGGATTATCAAATTTTGCAATTTGCTTGATGTTTAGTTATGAGCTAAAAGTGGCTGCCTTGGGTTATCCCCGTCTCTACTCAGATAAAAATAATGTCTATCCACAGGCCTGCTACTATGTTAACTGATCAGTTTCTATGACTTATATTTTAATTGAATGCTGTGCGGATTATATACACATTATTCATTGGAAGGACAAATAGGAAAAATCAATTACAGCTATGATGTTATGCATGCACGTCTTATAGTGTTATATGGCAGTAACATGTTTCCGAAGCTTGCCCTGCAGACGACGGGTATTGGTGGCATGTTGCATGTGTTCCACAATTACGTGCCACTCAATGCTACAGCTGTGGCTCAATATCACAGCACTGATTTACGATGATGTCAAACACATAATTGCATCAGTAGTTGCATCACCATCCTTTTTCTTAGTCTTGGCCTCAATGCTGTCAATGCTGGAGAACCTATCGAAATCCTAGATTTCACACTCCATGTTGATGAGAATATCTATGCTTGCATTCACTATCATGGTCAATGAGTTGACAATGCCCATGTACTCATGATGGTATCCTCATCTTCTGACATGCTGGTGTTCATCTCCCCCCCCCCCCATGAAATATTCCTTACTATGTTATAACGTGTTCTGACATCACTTCATTACTGCTCCTGCCAGTTACTCGGGAAGCAGACGTCTATCTTTTCTTTCTTTGCACTTTTAGCTTGGTTGCCCTTTCTGCTATATTAGCCTTGGTATTGCTGTTTGAGGGTGTGATCCATTGCCTCTTCCCATCCATTGTTTCAATTCTCTCCTGCCACCAATCATTTTGTTGGTGCCATCTGATTTCATGCTGTTGTTCGCAGACTACTATAAATCAGTTCCTCAATCATTCAAATTTTGTCTTCCCTGAGCCATACCCAAGATCATAAAATGACAGGATGTTGTTGCTGACTGTGTTTACAAATTGTCCATCTTACTCCCACTGGGTCAGGAGAAATGGAGTAATTAGGTCATTCCTTCCCAGTGGTCGATGGTTTGCAAAGCCCTTTTCACCAATATCCCTTTGTCCTTAAAACCCGTCCCTTTAGATATCTGAAACCAGGTGACGTGGAATTGGAGTTCGTACAGTTATACCTTTTAATACATTGAAAGTAATGCAAGAAGATCCTATTGTTGAATATAGTCTACAATAGTAACCAGCCATATTTTTTTTAATTACCACCATAATATTTCATAAATTGGAAATGATTTAATGATTTTAGCTTTGTGGCTTCAACGTGATTGAATACGATGTGATTAACCTTGTATAATGCATGCGAGTAAAAGTATAATCTATCACATTCGTATATAAATTGCCATTTTGGAAGCACGGACACTCGGTGTCATGACAGAGCCATGATAGATGGCTGTGATCACAGCAGTGTACATTCAAGAGATACGGTCTAATGGCGTGGGTATTAGGAACATCTGTGCTAACTATATCGATACATGTCTATCAATGGCGGTATCCTGTATTCCGGGCAGGATATTATGGTTTATCATATAAACAAGCCTTTAAGGTCATTACATATTTTTCGATTCGTAATATTCAATGAAAGATTACTCTGGTTAGATAAAATCAATATTTTCGTTAGATAGATAACATGTAATAATCACACATTTCCTGTGATAGCGCAAACGTTTTACAGCGACGTAAACAAGGTTGGATACGTTATGTTGTTGATTTTGATTGTGTAATGTATATCCTACATACTTATGAAATAGGTTTGTAAATGTGCATAATAGACTCACGTATTGTAAAGGTTTGGTTAAAATAATTTCAAGTCTGATATTTCGTTTGTTATTTTTTTGTGGCCTATTGATCAGAAATCTTAGCAAGTGATGCGTCAGATCAACGAAAATTAACAGCCCAAAATAATTCGTTCAAATGGCTTTCAGAGATCGACTTTATTGGGAAATTTGCAAAAATATCAGTTTATATAACAAAGAGAATCTCAAACTCGATCCCATATCATCCTCTTCTATAATCGTGACATTATATTCGCTAAAACTCGTATAATTCGATAATAGTTGAGATTAATAGTGATATGAAATGGGACTGAGTTTTACCTTCTCTGTTTATAATACATGCCCCCCCCCCCATTGTATTAACTTAGTCTTATAATAGTCAAGTCAGTCAAATTGGCTTCTATTGTGGTCGTAGGGAACACCCATTTGCAGGCTAGGAGAAGAATATTTTCTGTGAAGTTTATCACTGGAATGCCTGGATCGGTAAGCAAGCCAGGGCTTTTTTTAGAGAAAATAGTATTCTCTTGGCTTGGAAAGTGGACACTGGATAATCAAAAATTTGATTGACTATTACCTTTTTGATAGTCAACCTGACCATAAGAGCATCTGCAGTGGTATCGAGCAATGTCTAAATTTGCAAAACTAATTTTCTCTTGCCTTGCAAAATTTAAAATTGGCATGAAAGATATTGACCATTAAATGGATAATTGATATGACTAGCATTTTGAGCACTTTGAGGTTAGGCTAGCCTAAGCCGCGTTAGGATGGGTAGCCTTGCAATCTGTTCATCCAGAAAGGGAGGGGTGGAGGGGAGAGATCGAGAATGAGAGAAAATGATAAAAACAAACAAAGATACAAAAAAGAAAGAAACAAAGAAAGGGAGAAAGGAAGAAAAACAAAGCGAGAAAGAGGGGGGCTATGGAGAGAGAGAGCGGGATATATATATATATATATATATATATATATATATATATATATATATATATATATATATATATATATATATATATATATATATATATATATATATATATATATGTATATATATATATATATATATATATAATATATATATATATATATATATATATATATATATATATATATATATATATATATATATATATATATATATATATATATATATATATATATATATATATATATATATATATATATATATATATATATATATGTAAAGAGATAGAGAGAGAGAGAGAGAGAGAGAGAGAGAGAGAGAGAGAGAGAGAGAGAGAGAGAGAGAGAGAGAGAGAGAGGGAGGGAGAGAGAGAGAGAGAGAGAGAGAGAGAGAGAACAACTTGTGAATTTGAAGTAAAACCTACCTAGAGGATGCCAGCTATGACGAACGTTCACATTCACTGCCCTGTGATATAATCCAGAATTCTATTCGTACAAGAATTGCTAATTATTATGTCACGTATGCCTCACGTATGCCAGATCCATTGATGCTATGATAACAGAAATGTAGAATCCACAATGGTGGCTCCATTTTTAGCGTACATTGGAATTCACAAACGGTACCTAACATTGCCCTACCTGGTATCTCTTTGAATAATCACAGCTTCGTTAAGGCCATGGCAACTACCTAGAAGAGTGAAATTTGGACGCGATTGCACGCACACCGTACATGGTACACGCCATCACATGATGATTATAGCACACATATGGCGCGGGGTTGCACGTAATGGGAATTACTACCGGCTAAAAAAAAAAATACATGAGATTTTTCCTTTCCTGTCAGAGAGATAATGTGTTGACGAATTTCTTATCTGTTTAACAATAGCGGTAAATGCCACCCGACTGATCGGTGTGTCACAAGATGAACATGTGACCTTGCAAAATCATGAATTACGTGTATAGTAGTCTACAGAATTGGAATACACCTGATTGATTAAATCAAAATTGATTAGCCCATTGATACATGTAACTAAGTTTCCACTGCCTCAATTCCAAGACAAACATACAGAGAAACTGTGTTCAATATTTAAAAAAACCTAATTTATTTGGGAGATGCTTCTGCCTATGGCAACAGCAGCTCTCAATCAATTTAGTTTCAGAATGTTCAACCGAATAGTGCTTATATTAAAGAGGAAAGAATTTGTCTTTTGTGGTATGCAAAGTATAAAGGGTAAATGCAGCATTCCATACAATTTCCCAACAATCCATACCAAGTTATTCTGCCTTTTTGTAAATTTGGTTTTTATGCGCGATTTTAAAGGTGAAAGTACTAACTGCTCATGTGATAAGATTTCTGTGAAAAAATGGAAACTGCCCCTGCACGGCATCACTAGAATACATGTACCAACGTGTTGCCAATACAATTAAGCCTACTTCTTATAAAAAGGAACAAGTCCTCGTGTATTTATAGAACTTGCGCGGAAACAATTTTTCGATTAGATGCCATACTGGTTCATAAATAGCGACAAAACAGCTTGATACATCATATACATATAACAAGAGAAAATCCATCAATTGGTGTCATTGCGTTCAAGATACGATTCTTCAGAAATAACACAAAGAACGGCGATTCGATAAATCTTAGCATATGATGGTTTCATTCAGTAATTAATATAAATTTTAAAGTTGTGAATGTGAATTATATATAAGCATCCAGTCATCGAGCCAGTCATTCCAGTGGTAAATTTTCAAAAATTGTCTTCTTTTGATCTGCAAATCGACATTTCTCAAGACCACTGCAGAAGGTGTTTTTGGATGATATGATTGTTAAAAGGATGCAACATACTGGTGTGAATTTGGGCCTTTGCTGATTATTGGAAGATGCAATGATTTCAAATGGGATCTACATCAATATACAAGGAAATAATTGATGAGATATATGGTTATCAGCTTGTAAATCCTACATCGACTCTTGTAGTACGACCTTCCAATAGTCTTTCTTGCGCCTATATAATACATGTAAAGCAGGCATTCCATTCATCCTGGCTTGCTATTCACATAGGCAAATTTAGCAGGTAGAAGCTTTGAAAAATGGATTGTAGACACTGATGAAGTGAAAGTGTCACATAATAAACATTAGTAATCAAACATTTGTTACCACGTAAATGCGCTACTATGAACACACACCTTATCTTTCTTCAGTGTTATGTGGAAGTAACGATTTCGATATGCAGATGTGAACACGATGTTAACGTATACTTGAGAAATCCAGTTTTAGCTATGTCACACCCATCTTTAGCTAAGCTCCACCCACGCTTTGACCGTGATGGGAGTGAGCGATTCCGGAACTACCTCACTATCAATTTCCAGAAAACTATACAAGTAGGCTCATGAACATGTTGAAACTAATTTGACTGAGTGTTGTTGCTACCTACCACCAGTCAAATTGGTTTAAAAATTTCAACAGTATGTTTATTGAGGAGTAAAGTCATACAATTCGTAGAACAACGCTTAGTCCGGCATCAAATTACGTATTCGTGACGAGCTTAGCCACGTCATTAATGACGTAATTTATTATGACGTCAGCACACACGTCACGTAGCCTATTATGACGCCATATGCTTGATGGATAAACTGGAATGCTTCATTATACACTATGAATAGCTTTGCACGCTTAATTTATATTCCGCAATCAAGCAAATTACTTAAGTCAAACACAATGCCAATGAGTTAAATAACAGCACCAGCACAACAGAAGAGAATACAGTCAACGGCAATCAGTTTAATATACATCGCACGTCCCACACAGATACTCGCGACCAGCGCGTTCAATAAGATACCTTATCTACAGGATTTCTTCACTAATCGTAATAGCCCATGTATAAGCTTCAGCGCTGAACGTCGATGGCATAGTCTTTACTCTGTATGTCTTTGTGGTACAAGAATACATATTTCTGGGTAAAAACGCGGCCTGCTCACGCCTGACACGCGCTCGGATATTGGAAATCAATCAAGCCTGTACCTATCACTGAGCAACAGAGCGATATCAGACCTCTGGCAGGGATATCTTGGTATCGCTACTGTGATGTGTATAACGCAGAACTAATAACAGTAGGCCCTATGGTGGGTATTGGATTATTAGGTCAACAGCATATGTGGTGGCGATGCTTCAGACGTGAGTGTGGCAAATATATTCAGTAAATATAAAATGAAACGGATAAATACATCTATGCCGAGGAAGGAGTAATGTTATGTCAATAATTGGAACAATTGGGAATGAGGACATAATCAGTTTGCATTGCAACGACCACGTTTCTGTGACACTTGGGGAAGTTTATTGAGCGAATTCAAACAATAGGACGACGATGGTGGTGGTTGTGGTGGTGGTGAAGATGGTGCTGGAGTGGTGACGGGGTAGTAGTAGTGGTAGTAGTAGTAGTAGTAGTAGTAGTAGTAGTAGTAGTAGTAGTAGTAGTAGTAGTAGTAGTAGTAGTAGTAGTAGTACTAGTAGTAGTAGTAGTAGTAGTAGTAGTAGTAGTAGTAGTAATAGTAATAGTAGTAGTAGTAGTAGTAGTAGTAGTAGTAGTAGGAGTACCAGCAGCAGCAGCAGCAGCAGCAGCAGCAGCAGCAGCAGCAGTAGTAGTAGTAGTAGTAGTAGTAGTAGTAGTAGTAGTAGTAGTGGTGGTGGTGGTGGTGGTGGTGGGGGTGGTGGTCATGATGGTGGTGGTGGGACGGGTGTGGATGGTGGTGGTGGTGGTGGTGGTGGTGGTGGTGGAGGTGGCGGTGGTGGTAGTATTGGTTGTGGTGGTGCTGGTGGTGGTGGTGTTTGGGAGGGTGTGTGTGGCGGGGGTGGATGATGGTGGTGGTGGTGGTGGTGGTGGTGGTGGGTGGTGGTGGTGGTGGTGGTGGTTGTGGTGGTGGTGGTGGTGGTGAAGGTGGTGGAAGTGGTGGTGGTGGGGGCGGAGGTGGATGGTGGTTGTAGTGGAGGTGGTGGTGGTTGTGTTGGTTGCGCTGGTCATGGTGGTGGTAGTGATGGCGGTAGTGGTCGTCGTGATGATGATGATGATGATGATGATGATGATGATGATGATGATGATGATAATGTTGATGATGCTGATGATAAGTGGCTGTGTTTCTTTCAGCTACAATCAGTTCCTCTTCAACCGTGTCAACTATGTATTGCCCACTGCGAGCGTCCTAGGCTTCGTTATGCCCTTCCCGGCTCCATTGCGTGCCTAATAACCTTTGGCACCTACAACTGCAAGTTCTAGCGATTTTTAAGCAGGCGTATTTTCTGGCATTCGAAGACCATGTCCGATCATAGATCGTTTCAATGGCTCTGTGATAGGCAATTTGTATAGAACTGTATTTGATATATGATGTATTTGATATTAGCCTGTGTCCCCAGCGATGGTTTGTAATTGCTCGCATACGTTTGTGGTGGCATGTATCACGTTTGGTCAAGATAGATTGTGTAACTAGCTGGCCAGCTGTTGAACTTGTATAGCATTACTGAAATACATGTGGCATCATATAGGTACATCTCGACTTTCCTAGGGCTATTTGAGCCGCGAAATACACAACTGCCATTCTGCCTGGAACGCGATATTTTTATTATACAGAGAACTCCAATATCGGTAGAGCTGCAGAGATGGTAA
>CM067364.1:15583517-15612550 GCA_034401795.1 Chaetoderma sp. LZ-2023a
GACACCCGACACATTAAAGATTATCCAATATTATATTTCTTAAAATGGAAGTATTTGCGTTTTTGTGCGGGATCAAGGTACGGTAAAACTACGAGAATAACCTTTCGTGAGTGTAATTACCTTCCACAATGCGGGCCCTTAATAGCGTAATATATCACATCCGTATATAAATTGCCATTTTTGCATCACCGACACCCGGTGTCACGACAGGGCCATGATAGATGGCTGAGATCACAGCAATGCGCCATTCAGGAGATACGGTCTGATGGCCTGGGCAGTGGCAACACCAGCGTTAACTATAACGATATATGCCTATTTTCGGACTTTTATTTTCAGAGGCAGGATAGTATGGTTTCTTAGCCATCTGAATGCTGATTTTTTTTGCAGACGATATATTCCAAGGGTTAAATCTCTGGGCTTAACCCTTCTTGTGTCATCAGTGCCTCCAATCGCTCAAAATGCTACTTTTAGTAATTACCCATTTCATTTGTCACGATTTAAAAAGAAAATGCAATTATTTTCTCCGTGAAGGATCATTTGCTGGCCAAGAGAACTGTTTTTGTAAATTTACCATCGGAATTTAGGAAAATATTTTTTAAAGAGTTGGTCTTTTGACCGGGTTAGTGGTTATAAGATTAATCGTCTGGGAAATACAATTTTTGTTTAATCAGTGTCCATTTGCAGGCCAAGAGAAGACTATTTTTGAAAATTTACAACTGGAAGGAATGGCTCGGTAAATATTTAAAAATAGTCTTCTCTTGGCCTGCAAATAGACAGACCTGTTACCATTCTAACGACAAGTTGACGCAAGAGGGGTTAAGGCACCAACAGCGTTCAATCCAATTGTTTTAAAAAAATATCCAGCAGATCAAGAGTTTTGCTCATTGAAATGATTGCCTGGTGGCTTGCAGTAGCGAGACAGTTGATTCCAATCGTGGTAACTTAGCACTATAATGTCAAGCTGGCCAAAAACCGCATCTATTGTGGTCTTGGGAAAAGACACGGATAAACTTACCACTGGAATAACTGGATCGGTTACCAAGCCAGCCATTCCAGTGGTAAATTTTAAAAAAATGGTCTTCTCCTGGCTTGAATAAACGGATACTGACTAAGCAAGATCATGAGGTCTGGAAGAATGCCAATTTGCCGGACAAGGGAACAAATTGTATGTGTAAGTTTAAGTGCTTAATTTACAAAACTAGTTTTCTCTTGTCCGGCTAAAAATAAAGGTTTCATGAAAAATGTTGACCATTAAAGTGGTAATTGGTATGAATAGCATTTTGAGGTCTTTGAGGTGCTCTCAGTCCCAAACCGATTAAGACGGCTACAAGGGTGGTCGTAAGATGGATGGTTGAAACAAAACGATTGAGGTTTTAAAGACAGATGGCCTTAAAAACAATCGCTTCGTCACAAAACCTGTTTTCCTTTGCAAATTTGTTGTATTACACAACGGTGTTTGTTTACCAGAATGGCGTATTTCTTTTTGGTTAAGAATATTCTTCTTCTTAAGGTATTTCCCACTAACGCTGGTTCTACTAGGAGGATCTTCTTCAGACTTGTGTGGGTGATTGAAAAGTATAGTCCTGAGGCCGTGGGCTAATTTTCGATTCAAATGCTAAAACACAACAACAACAGCTTTCAACAACATTGATTTCAAAATGGGAACTTTGCAGACATTTTCAATAACTATGATTTACTGGAGCGATCTTCTGCAAACATGGGTTGATGTCTGTCAGCAGGGTTTCCAAATATGTGTTCCAATAATGTGGTCAAAAGACAAACGCAACAGCAACATGTTTCAGCTTTCACCAACATTGTTTCCAAAATAAACACTTTTATTCCCCGGCACTCCGATTGAAAAATATATCTACGTCGCGGTTATTTGGCAGATTTCCCTTGTTATGCTCAATGAGGTGTCTGTTATGGTTGCTGTACGATAAATCGGCGACAGTTACGTTCCCGTGGTTTGATAACTAGTTCTTTCTTTGTTAAAATGGCGTTCCTGGAAGCTGAGTGTTTCGGTTATCATGTAAAGCATCATCCAAGTACAACAACTCTATTTTCTACCGGAAGAAATCCTATTATGCCATGATGCCATTGGAATACTTGACTTGTGGAATGAATTCATGGTATTTAAGGAGGTATATTAATCACAAGCACCGCTGCCGGCTGTAATGGCATTAACGTCAATGTAGAATATGTCTATGATATATCGATTTGGAGTTTTGCCCGATACACAGCGGCTATAATTACGTTGTAGCGACTTTGTGGGCATACAGTCAACATGCTATAGATTTTAGCAGTCTGTCTGTCGGTTTATCAATATTTTGACATTCTGGAAAAGCTGTCCACTGTATTGCATGTATGATTACTGTGTTCTGCGGCAGTACCAGTGGAACCATCCTACAGCTGCAATCGGTCCTTCTTCGCTCTTGACCGCTGTGTCTTGCCCTCAGCCGAAATCCTTAGCTTCCTCAGGGCCATTCTTGATTTGAGTGCCCCGAGTTCGGCTTTCTTGAGGTCACCTCCCAGCACGCTTAACAAATTTATGTAATGCCGTCTTCTCGTGGCGTTATATTTGCTGGCTCTCCTTATGGAGAATTCAAATGCTCTCTGCGTTGGCGCATCGTCTGCCATCCTTAGCCCATGGCCAAATATGGACCACAATTACTGGGAAGCTTTACGGAGACAGCGGAGATTTATTACACATCTTGTACAGTGCGTGGTTGGAAATTACGTTGTCTGGCATCCAGTGATGGTGCGGAGGTGTTTGTGCTGGCAAACATCGAGTGTGTCTAGAGCCATTCATGTATTATACTTACCGAATGGAGGAATCCAGCTTTAGCTATGCCCCGCCTATCTCTAGCTAAGCTCCGCCCACACTTCACCGTGTTGGGATCGATTGATCTATGACCTGCCTTACAATCACTTTTAAGAATACGATACAGGTAAGCTGTGGAATTATTTGAAACTAATTTGACTGTGTGAATAGGCAGCAACAGCGGCCAGTCAAATTAGTTTCAAAATATTCAACAACATGTTTATTAAATAGTAAAGACGTACACTTCGTATAACAACGCTTAATCCGTCATCAATTAAGCATTCCTGACGAACAGTTCTACATCATTCATGAGGTCATTGATGACGTTGTTGATTATGACGTCATATGATTCATGGATAACTGGAAAGGTCCATTGCATATATAATGTATGAATCCTGTTTTAGCTATGCCACGCCCATTTCTAGCTAAGTTCCACATATACGTTGAGCGTGTTGGGATAGTTTGTCACAACGGGCCTTTCCATTTTTAGCGATGCCCCGCCCATATCTAGCTAAGGTCCACCCACAGATCGCTCGTGTTGGAATCGATCAATCAATCTCTGAACTTTCTGAATATAAATTTCCAGAAAACTATACAGGTAAGCTATTGAATATTTTGGGACTAATTTTACTGGCCGCTGTTGCTGCCTATGGCAGCATGTTTATTAAAGAGTAGAGATATACAATTCGTACAATGTGTCGGGCTATTAAGAGTTAAAGGCGAGTCAAATATAATTATTTATGACGTAATGATTATGACGTCATCAGACCCGCGGCTTAGCTGATTATGACGTTATATGACGTCAGATTGATGGACGGATACTCTGGAAAGGTTACTTATATACTATCAAGCATGGAGCCCATAATTCGTATAGTTGTGAGTCCATAGCAGACTATAACGTTAGCATGGGTGAGAAACATTGCATAGGAACCTTCACCCGCCTCAGTCTTCAGTTTGTGACTCCTAAATTTCAGCCTGGCACTCCCTGTTTTCATGGTATGGGGTTCCCGGGACGACCAACATATAGATGCCATGCGAACCACTTTTCAACATAATTTGTTTTAAATTGTTCTTGTATTCTATCTTTTGGATTCATATGATGAATAATTATGAGAATATAGTACCTGACTTGCGAATGTGTCAGCTGTGGCATGAGCCACGTGTGAGACAACGTGAACACTTCGTGAAGGATATTTTTAAATTGTAAACAAATTTTATTGTAACACATGTGGACAATGGGCTTCGACGCAATTTCTATCAACTTAGCGACAGCCTCTCCCTCTACAAGGATGTCGTGTGTGTCTGTGCTATTGCTATGCTAATCCTGATACTTTCGACGTCAATGTGAATTTGTAAGTGCCTCAGTGCAGCAGTCATGGTGTGTTGGAAAAGATCTCGCTCTCCTGATTCCGCGTATACCTGAATAATGGATGATCGGTGAAGTGCAGCTGCTAGTGTCTTTGATTTGGAATTGTGTGGGGATGGGATGCGTGGGGGTATTCTCGCGTGTACGTTCCTCGATTTTACGTCGTCGTATGTACGCTGTGATGTGCTGCTGGTTGTTTGAGGATTAAGGATTGAGATAGTCTCTTGATATCTTGGAGCATGTACACGTTGTTCGAAAAATTGAAATCTAAAAACAAGAGATTTGTTTTCACCCAGCACGAGACTATCTTGCTGTGCATCATTTTAACCACGCTTGTGTAAACAGCGCCTCAAAGCGCTCAAAAGGATGCGGAAATCA
The DNA here is from genome assembly GCA_034401795.1 of Chaetoderma sp. LZ-2023a. NCBI lineage: Eukaryota > Metazoa > Mollusca > Caudofoveata > Chaetodermatida > Chaetodermatidae > Chaetoderma > Chaetoderma sp. LZ-2023a. The sequence goes on from CM067364.1 coordinate 15,588,083, forward strand.
ATTAACAGTTTAATGGTCAAGATTTTTCAGGTAAATTACAGTTTTTACAGGCCCAGGAGAATACTTCTTTGTAAATTTACACAAGTAGTTTTCTGTTGGCCTACAGATGGACATTTCTCTAGACCACTGCAGATACCGTCCATCAAATCGGTAATGATAAAGAAATACCCAGTTTTCTCGTAGCCGCTGTCCATTTGCATGCCGAGAGAAGAGTTTGTTTGACAATTTATCACTGGAATGACTGGCTCGGTTACCGAGCCAGTTATTCCAGTGGTAAATTGTCAAAAATACTTTACTCTCCACATGCAAATGGACAAGCCTGACACCACGATCACTACACATAGTCCGTTTGGAACAGCTATGCGATTAAACACATTTGTGTCACCAACGCCTAAAACCGCTTAAAATACTACTTTTATCAATTAATCCTTTCATTTGTAAAGAGTTTAAAAGAGCATTCAAATATTTGCTCAGTGAATGACCATTTGCTGGCCAAGAGAACTGTTTTTCATAAATTTAACACTGAAACTTATGAAACTATTTGGAGTTGGTCTTTTGACAGGCTTGGCGATTATAGGGTTAATTGTCTAGAAGATCTAAATGTTTGCTTAGTCAGTGTCCATTTGCATACCAAGAGAAGACTTTTTTTTTAATTTGCCACTGGGATGATTGGCTCGGTAACCGAGCTAGGCATTCCAGTGGTAAATTGTCAAAAATAGTTTTCTCTTGAGCTGCAAATAGACATACCGCACGACTACTGCAGAGGCGGTGTTACCAGAATAACGACAAGTTGACACAAGAGGGGTTAGAGGGTTAATTTGAAACAGGGTGGGTTAACAAATCTGATCACGAATGCTTGGGACTTCTTTCTTCTTCTTTTCGTTCGCTGATCATACCGCCAGTCCTGTAAGTGACTATCGACATGATCATAAGCGTTAAGTGCGTGGATCTATGGTTTATTAGAGTGCGCCGCGCGGCCTGGAACCTCCGTCTTCAGCACTCGAGGTGTCTGTCAGGGTTACCCCACCCTTACTTCCTTTAGTCGCCTCTTACGACACGCAGAGGATACGGAAGGTGTATTCTAAGCCTCACCTACAGGGCAAGCTTGGGACTAGCACACTGAGTAGACCTAATCAAAGTTTTAACATTATTATTGCCGGCCACACATTCTGTTGTGAGCGCGGGCCTTTAAACGAACACCTGTATTTCGTGGTCAGATTCAACAATAGTCCCTTTGATATCAATAATATAAATGTCTTACTGCCAAATCCACCAAGGTCGCATCGGATTTCTCGGCGAATACTAAGTCATTAAATACTGAATAACGAAAGGAGATAGTTAACGGTGCATATTCACACGAAAATGCTTCAAATAGAATTGTCAAAATTATACTGTTATAGAGGCTTAAATTGTGTGTCTAGATCCAATGAGGCGAAATAAATCTTAACATATTATGTTTTCTTTACGTATGAATTAATTAAAAATGTTCAATTTCTGAAATTGAATTAGAGACAGGAGTCGCAATTCAAATTCACAACTAAAAATACTATGTTTATACGGAATGAGATTATCATAGGTTAAGATTTATTTCGTTTCATTACGTCCAGCCACACGATTTAAGCTTCTAAATGTATGCAATTTTAACCATATTATTTTGGTTTTAAACAGAATCTTTTAAGTTGTCTAAGTGGGAGCACGATAAGAGATACATGTCTTATAACCGCGTCTCCCACACAGGTGATGATACAATGCAATACAAAAGTCAAGGGGAAGGATTTAAAAAAGTAATAAATAGTATTTTGTCTAACCCTTCAACACTGAAGCCGACCAAAACGGCCTCTGCAATGGTCTGGAAAAATATTAAGTCACGGACCATAGCAGCATCATTCTTGAGGATTTGCCACCGGAATGACCTGCTCGATAGCTGAGCCGGTCATTCCAGTCACAACCAACCCCCCCCCCCCCCCCCCCCCAAGATAATGGTGTGTTCCGGACCCGCTAATAGACTGAAAGTAATGATGTCGTCTTAAACTAATTGGGTGTAAAAGGCTTAGAGATGTGTGAAATAACAAATTGTGTGAAGATACATCTCATTATTGCAGCAAATAAACTACGAATGGCAATTTAAAGAAATTCTATTTTAACATGTGACGCTTCCTTTGGTTCTCTGGCGAGATGGAGGGAGGGAGGGAAAGAGGGAGGGAGGGATGGAGGGGGAGCGGGAGGGAGGGGGAGCGGGATGGAGGGAGAAAGAGGGAGGGAGGGAGGGAGGGAGGGAGGGAGGGAGAGAGAGGGAAAGAGAGAGGAGATGAGAGTAGAGGCGAGGAGAGATGGGTGGGGCTTATTGAACTCGCAACTGGGTCACTCATACTTGAACTCTTTAGAGTGTGAATTTAATTTAAGAGGTTCGATTGCTGGTAGAGTGTGAAATGTGTCGTGTATTTACTGTCGATCGATGCGTTTCGTGTCTCGTATGTGTTGGTACACAAGGGTTGCGATTAAAACGTTCTGTTGCAGATCCAGATTTGCATCGCCATACAGGAGTAGTCCAATTGTTAGGGACATGGGAGAGATGCCAGTAAGGGATAGGCCGTTAAGGATGAGATAAAGAGGACAGCAGAAGAGAAAGTGCTCAGCTGATTCATCAAGATCATCACATGAGCCCTTGGATGTGTCAGAGATGTGGCTGTTGAACAATTCTCTGTTCAGACCACTACAACCGTTACGGATTCTACACAGGTTTACGTTGGCTGGTCTGGTACCAGCATAGAACCAAAAAGACGGTGGATGTGTATGAGACATAGCTTTAAGTTTGCTCTTAAATTCGTTGAGAGAGGCGGATGAAGTTATAGGTGTTTGGACAGTATTCCACGCACGAACAGTTGCGGGGGAAAAGGCGTTTCGACGGAGTTCAGTACGACAACGGAGAGGTGTTAGTGTGTTGCCATGCCGTATGTTCTAAGGTTTTCTATTTTGAGAGACCTGCGGAAGATGATCTGACAGGGTCGCAGAAGTCATTCCATTGATGATCTTGCATAGCATTATTAGCCTATGGGATTCACGTCTGCGAGAAAGTGGTTCAAATCCGGTTTCTGCATACAAGTCATGAGCGCTCGCACTACGAGTCATACCACTTATCGTGCATCTTTTTGTATATTTTCTAATCTGTATATTAAGTATTCAGGTAGGTTGTTCCATATGATGTCAGCGTATTCCAGGGAGGGTCTGATAAAACTGTTGTACATGATTTCCAAGCATTTGCGGTCTAAATTATATTTAAGGCCTTTAAGCTGGGAAAGTTTGCTTTGGGCGTTAGCTAATAGATTTTCTACGTGGTTAGGCCAGTTCCCGTTGTTGTTAAACGTAATACCGAGATGTTTGTGATGATTTGAAGGGGGGAATTTCCTGATTTTCAAATTTATTCGGGAAAAACAGTGGGATTATTACGTAGAGAAATGAAAAGGGATGTGGTTTTGAAGGTGTTAAAGTTGATGAGCCAAGTAAGCGCCCACTGTGTAATGCTTTACAGATCATGATCGATAGCTGTCGTGTGCACTGTTAGGTTGTCTGATGATACATAAAGGCACGTGTCATCAGCAAACAGTCTTATGTTGTTTAGGATGTTGCTTGGTAGGTCGTGTATATAGATTAAGAATGGTAAGGGACCAAGCACTGATCCTTGCGGCACTCCAGCGTTTAGACTTCGTTGGGTAGATTCACCCCCATTTAAGACCAATCGCTGGTGGAGATTTGTTAAATAACTCTCGAACCATCCCAACAACCTTTCGGTAATGGCAAAGGTTATTAATTTTTGGAGTAAGCCACTATGCCACACTCGATCGAAGGCTTTGGAAATGTCGAAAAAGAGGAAAACGACCTCTTTTTGGCTGTCGAGAGCCAGCATTTTTTCGTTATAAATGTCAAGAAGTTGGTTGACTGAAGACTTAGATGGAACGAAGCCCGACTGGTATGGCGTGATGTCGTTTTTGATGTAATTATAAATGTACCTGAAGATATTATTTTGAAGCATTTGACCTTAATATGCACCTTTAACGCTTTACTAAACCGAACACAACCGGCCTCTGCAGTGGTTTTCAAGGATTTTCATTTGCTAGCCGTTCGAAGACATTTTTGAAAATTTATCACTGGAATGACTGGCTCAGTAACCGAGCCAGTGATTTCAGTGGTAGATTTTTAAAAATAGTTTTCTATTAGCCTGCAAATGAACATTCAATAAGGACATATTTGTAATCTATTGTCCTAATTTTTCCATTAACCCGTCTTGCGCCAACAGTGCCTCAAAGTGTTCAAAATGCTACTTTTATCAAGTAACCCTTACATCTGGCAAGATTGTAAAAGAGAATTCAAATATTTGCTCAGTGAATGACCATTTGCCGGCCAAGAGGACTGCTTTTTGTAAAGGTACCACTGAAATTTAGGAAAATAATTTTTTAAAGAGTTGTTTTTACCGGCTTGGCGATTATAGGGTTAATCGTCTCGAAAATCTAAATTTTTGATTAGTCAGTATCCATTTACAGGCCAAGGGAAGACTATTTTTTTTAACAATTTACCACTGGATATGACTGGCTCGGTAACTGAGCCAGTCATCCCAGTAGTAGATTTTCAAAATTCAAAAATTATATTTTTTAATTCAATTCAATTTATTAATCCCAAACTTTATACAAAGTATGTGAGGAACATATTTACATTTATATAGATATACACTAGTGGTGTACAAGTGTACACGTTTATAGCAGTTGTTCTTTTTGTTTCAGCAATAACAGTACTATTGCTAGTAGAATTAGTAGTAGTAGTAGTAGTAGTAGTAGTAGTAGTAGTAGTAGTAGTAGTAGTAGTAGTAGTAGTAGTAGTAGTAGTAGTAGTAGTAGTAGTAGTAGTAGTAGTAGTAGTAGTAGTAGTAGTAGTCGTCGTCGTCGTCGTCATTGTTGTTGTTGCTCAGTACTAGGTCAGGGATAAGTACACATTTTAGAGTGTCATAACTATTGCGACTAGTTTCTCTGATCTCATTGTATATCACACCTCGGCATACAAAATGAGAAAAATTATTCTATTTCTGCCCAAAGTGCTCTATGACCTTGGAAGCGAATTGGCATAGTTTTCAAATTTATAGTACTTTGGTCGTGTAGAGTAATAAGCAGGTATGAATAATTTACGGGATTCTTCAAAGAATGGACATAGAAACAAGGAATGGTATTCGTCACCAATATCATTATTATTGCATAATGGACATGTTCTGTTGATTTTTGGTATTCCTGTCCAGCGGCCTGTTTCAATTCGTAAGCGGTGATTGGCAGTCCTAAGTTTCGTAAGAATTCTTCTACTAGTTTCATTTAATTTTAATAAATATGGCTCTAAACAGATTTCTGATTTAATATTCTATATGTTTCTCCCCTAGATAAATTACTTAATGATTTTTGCCATGTTTGTTTGAACTACTCGATGAGTCTTTATATTATGTATTGTACTTCTTTTTTCATGATTTGTTGTGAGGTCCACAAGTAACTGTACCCTTATTCGACATACTTACCCCATTGTATTGAACTGTTTATCCATATATTTGTATATTTGATATGATAATTTATCATATTTACCGGTTAGAAGTCTGTTGGTCATTCTGTTGACCTGAAAATAGACAGACCTCAAGACTACTGCAGAGGCATTGTTGCCATTATAATGACAAGTTAACGCAAGAGGCGTGGGTGGGCGGGTTAAAGGGTTCAAGGGTTCAAATACAGCTGCATTGGTAATTCGGTGCTCGCGTTTGTGACCAATGTCAGCTAAGACTACGAATAATCAATACAGATGAATGAGGTCTAATCTAAATTGAATAGAATAGAAAAAGCCTCATCAATGTTCCACAATGATACGATTAATTCCAAGATTGGGTCTGAGTCGTCATTACCAGCCCTACGCGTGTCTGACTACATTGATCTATTTATTATTTATAGTATATGAACATTTTGGAATTAGGTTGACTGGTAAATGTTGTTCCCTAAAGACAAAATATTTTTTAGTTTGATATCACTCATTCAAGTCTACATTACTTTTAACGTCATAATGCCTGGTAAGAGTTGATTTAATATGTATGCTATATAGCATCATTTAAAACTGGTATTTCGAATGGTTACAATGTATTATCATAAAATTTAATCAAGGAACATTATTTTCACATTTATATAAATGTATAATTGTTTTATAAGTTATGAAATGTCTTGATTTAAACATTTACGTTATCCGTTACCTCACCAATTGTTAAGTTTTCTGTAGGAATCCTATAAAAGACACCATTATATATATTTTGCAAATAAAATTACCATAAGTTGTTTCTCGCCAAGAAATATTCGTCTTCAATATTTTTTTTTCAAAATTTACTCCAATCCTGTACCAGGTATCATGGGGCAGGGGTCAAATTCGCCCATGTGCAAGGGAGTAGCCAGGTTCTAAAAGTTATTTGAGTGGTGTTCATCAAGTAGATTGTCTGGATGGAGACTAGTAACACTCAGAATATCTACACGATATAATAATTCGGTTTCTGGAATTATTGTGAAGCTGTAAGTATATCCAATATAAACTGAGGGGATTTTAGTGAAGTAAACATACACATATTTCACAAATATATTCCAAAATTTGAGCCAGAAATATATTATCTACCATGAAGAACCACCAGCCAATCAAATGCTGGTTGATTGACAAAAATCGGTGGGCAACCATCACACCTTTGCTTGACAGCTTCTTCGTGGCAGGTAGATCATTTCCCAGCTCACCATTTGAAATATCTTTTGTCTAAATTTAGATATTTGTTTCCTGAAAATAAACACATTATATATTAGATAATTTACTAACATATGCGTCAGATTTAGTTGTGCTGTGCAGGGTTGGATGATTTAAATCAACTTGATTTAAATCACTGATTTAAATCGCGATTTAAATCAAATAATTCTTTTTAAATCATTGATTTAAATCAACTTTTTTCAAATTAAGTTTGAATTATTTTTTTATCAGCTATTCCACATTTAATTTGAAAAAGATATTTGCTAATCATTGTACACCATTATAAACAGCTTGGTTGCCTCTGGTCTTATCAACAAAGTGATAACAGTACAATGATAATTTCTTTGAAAGATGATTGAGTTAAGTCTTTTTAAAAATAAAACTGTGTTATTTTATAATCATGTTTTTTAAATTTCAAAATGACAATAAATTCAGTAAAATTAGTTAATAGACACATACAGTCAACTTCACCACTGCCAGCCATCTGGTTCTAACTTATATTATCAATATACTGATAATAATCATAATACACTCATTACAATGATAATTCTTTTTGGAAGAAAATCATGTATTTAAAATAAATCCTTTGTGTCAAATTAAATTGTGTTCAAATTTTGTATCTGTTCTTTTAAACATCAGAACATTTTTCATTCAACACCCCATTGCAAGCAATACAGATCCCCTCGATTCCTGCTTTTGTTGAGATGAAATGTAAGGAATCTGGGCAATTCAATTGTCTGCTCCACATAACTAAATTTATATGCTTACATCACAGTGTTAGCTGTACGGAAATGATGGCAAATTAATGAAGTTTGTGTTTTTCAATGGATATAACTCTGGCAAATATTGGTGGATACTGACGAAATGCGAACGCGAGCTCTGGCTTACGACTTTTAATCTAAATTTAGTATTTGGATCAAATCCGTTTAGTCTAGCATAAGCTACCACCTGTAACCTGCCAAATTAGCTAAGTTTATATTTTCAAGGGTTATAGCTCCCTCCAAATATGGACGAAAAATAATGAAGCACGAACTTGACATCTGCCTCAGTAATATTACGTATTAAGTATTGTCTAAATTTGATTCGAATCGGTTTACTCTAACACAAGTCATTGTCTAGAAACTATCAAATTAACGTTTATATTTTTCAAGGGGGAATAACTCGGGCCAATATTGACAGAATCTAACAATCCCTGAATTTGACCTCCAACTCGATAATATTACGCCATGTTCCGAATTTGGTTCAAATCCATTTTCTCGATTACTTAGTTATTTTTCTGAATAAGTGGAGTTAGTATATTTCAAGGTCAATCACTCTTGCAAACATTGATGAAACTACCAAAACACAAACATGACCTCCAGGGTTATATTGCGAAGTTATATTCTGAATTTGGTTCAGATCTGTTTCATCTAATGTATGTTATTGCAGATTAAAGAATTTAAAAAAAAATGTAAAGTCACTAACTCTGACAAATACAGAGGAAAAGTAATGGAACATGAACTTATATCCATCTTATGGCAATTAAGTTACATTTGGAGTTCAGCTGAGATCTGTTTGGTCGAACACAAGCTATCACACAGGTACCAATTACTTGCATACAACCGTACATACATATGTACAACCGTACATACATAAGCAAACGCGAAGTTCATTTTCGACAGAATAAAAAAATTATTTACAACATTGTGAACAACATGTCTGGTTCCATCTTTTCAATACAGCACACGAAATAAGCTTATTTACCCTTTCATAGCAAAGGTTATTTTTGCAAATTTAACAGTAACAGTAACAGCGTCAGTTATTACCATGGTAAATTAAAAAAGTTGGTCTTCTCTTGGCCTGCAAATTGATAGTTAATAAGCAACTAATTTGATCTTCTTGACCAGATTTAGCCATTAAAGACTTCAAACATGTCAAATGTGCTTTGTTCTTCAGTAAACTATCTTCTTACATACAACCTATTCAATGGCTTAAAATTTGACCAAATTCGAAATGTAGATCAATCATTACACTGCTTTTCTTTTAAATAGTCTGGCTGCTGGTACCTTTATAATAGTACATATAAGCATTACAAATTGAAATTGTTCTCAGATCTAAGTTTACAGGTAAGTTTATTTTGGACACCTACAATTAAATCCCATTACAATTGATGTAAGCCGGAATATTGGGAACATACCAGAAAGCTTTCCAAAGTTATAGGAATCTCTATGTTTTCCCTACCATTTTCTAAATTATTTTTAAATGTATATATATATATATATATATATATATACGCCATACAAATTAGTGTCATATATTGGGCATGCAACATCCAACATGTATCATGTTAATAATAACAGAGGTAGATCCTGGATAATTACTATAACACATATTACAACAGGGCAGAACTTGGAAATAATGAATTCACAAATGCAGCTGAAAACTGTTTGCAGATCTTTGCATGACTGCATCAGCTACTGAACTAGGCTGATTAGATCCATATATATATATATATATATATATATATATATATATATATATATATATATATATATATATATATATATATATATATATATATATATATATACATATATATATATATATTACATCAGCAATTTGTTAATCTGGCAAATTATATCCCCAATGTGCTGTAAAAATCTTCACGTTCAACAGAAAGCATCTTCCACTTTGCTCATTTGTCTGTCTTAGTAACATTACAAGATTCTCTAACAATAAGATTTTAAGTCACTATTTATACTATTTACCCATACGTACCAGACTGCATCTAGCCATAATTTATTTGAATACGTTTCATACCAAAATCAACTGATGTGCGATTGTAACCCTAAGGCTTTAGATTACCCCATATCTGTTATTTGTGACTTTAAAAGTCATACACAAATTAAATCCCCCAGATTACCGAGACCAATTTAATATACTACTGGCGGCTATGAACAGTAATTAATTGATTTAGAGTCAAATTCTCAGGGATTGATGCTGCGAGATTTGATGGTCTTTTAGAGATCTTAAGGTGCTATTAAAACTAAAACGGTTCAAAGTCTACATCTCAGATCTCAGAACTATCTGGCTTCAAGGGGCATTGATGGATGCCGGGCCTAATAGGTAGCAGGCCAAAATAAGGTAACATTAAATCTAAAACCCTGAATGTCATTGCAATTTAAACCAGTTACAGCAAAACTGTACTGCAAAACATAAATAGTCCTAGTGTGGATGGATATAAAATTCAAAATAGCCACCTAGCCCACCTTGAATATTGTTTTCAATATATAATAGCACTACTTGGATTTGAATAAATTATTAAAAACCGTGAACATCTATGGGGACAGTCTCTCAACATTGGTTTTAATGTGAAACCAATATGTCTGCCAGACATTCTATCCTGAAAATCGATTTCTGTTAGATAGCTCTCTGAAGCTTTGAATGGTTGATTAAAATCCATTGGAATTGGTGTGCTATCGGCCGTGGGGACATGGCAGCATCTTTATCAAAATGAGCTGAAATGCAAAATCCAATAGGGCAACCAAGCAAATATTTTGAAAACCAGTTTCTATGAGAAAGCTGCCTGATTAGGCTTAGTAAAGTCATGTAGTGCAGAACTTCAAGTTGTACTCACAGGGCAACAATGCAGTCATTTGCTAAGTGATGCTTGAACGCATGTGCTTTCTCAAGTGAATATGCATACATGAACAATGTGCCTTTATGAACATCATAACTAGTAAACTGAAATTGGACTTAGGTGTACACTTGCACGATTATTTTATTTAATCGTGAAGCTCAATTTATTTTTACATTCTCGATTCTTTCGTTGTAATTGAGGAAACATCGTAAAATCGTAAAAAATTTCCTGTTTGTTTAAAATCTGAAGTGTGTACTTTTCCGTCATATTTTAGCAGTACATGAGTACAATTATAATCTATTTCATTGCATTTATATTCTGCCATGCCATGCATGTGTCGAATAATTACTAATCGCAACACAATGCGCTACGATAAACAAGTTAACAATAGCGAGGTAACACCTTTGTTCGTGAGAAACCCAGCTAGTTACTCTGGTGAATCGCCATATAATTTGCATTCACTGCAGACCTTGAGTCTGTTATGAAATACCAAGTATATACTTAGTTGCATAGTGTTAGACACTAATCAGAGAACTTAAGTCTTTTAAATTCTAGCGGTAGCAATTTCAATTGACAGCTAGGTCAAGTTGTGTAATCTTTTTTCTTTTTTGACTCTAATTAAAGAAAATAATGCAACACAATTCCAGATTGTTGTATTTTGAACTCTGCGTTCTGTTAGTTTTTCTTACATGTATATTTTACATTATAAAAGCAACTACAAACTGTGCATGCTCATAAAATTATTATTTACATACTTCTCAGCACAGTTTCGATCTGCTAAATGTAGTGACCAATAGTCGAGTATTTGTCAGTCGAGCGCAACATTCTGGACTAGATAATTGTAGATGTGTTTGACTGGCAGATAGTCATTAGTCAACTATTGTAAACTACCGTCCACGCATTGAACGTCGCTGTATTCTGCCGTCTTTACCAAATCTATCGTCAAGTAAACTTTTTTTCAATTACAGCTCAAATGTCATAATTTTAGCCACTTCACCAGCAACGCAGATATGAATGCGTATTTCCAATGGCATATGCGTTTATTTAATCAATATAGTATGGTACTATATTGATTAAATAAAATCGATTATTTATTTCCATAATCGAACCACCCTACTAGTACCTGCCTAGTTGTGTACCAAGCCTGACTGACGGTGGCTGTTTCATCATCTTTGATAATTCCTAGCTCCAGTATTTATCACCTGTCATATTACTCCGGTTTATGCTTTTGGGAAATTTGGACATATTTTAATGAAAAATCGCGATTTTCTTTTTCAAAATCGATCGCGATGTTTCAAAGAGTAAATCGTGTAAGCCTACTTAGGTGCAATTAGAAATGCTTACCGTTGTAATGCAATTATTAGTCACACTACTTAGTTAATTAAAATTTAAATAGAAGTTGGGAAGCCTATTTTGTGAAACCATCATTTCATAATGACACGCGACCTGTTGCCGAAATTCGCTTTTCACAATTTGAAAAAATTAATAAATAAAACAAATCTCATTTATATTAAATAAATCTCTTTTAAATCAAATACATCCGAGGTTTTTAAAACTTTACAAATCGCTAGCGGTAGCTACTGGAAAGTTTCTGGAATTGAATTACCACAAATAGCTATTCTACGTTTACAAATGTTACTAATATCCATACAGCCAATCAACTTGACGAACACGACTCAGAGAAAACCATTGATAGACAGTTTTTATTGTATACCAAACCACCCCAGAACACAGTGTCTGAAATATACATAGAGAGTAGTATAGATATAGAATAGGCTTGTTATCCTCATTGACTAAATATAATAGGCTACACATGTGTTGAGGTTATATACGTTTTGCTTCTGAACTTATAAATAAGGTGGAACCAGACTCTTCTCTTTGATGCATTGCATCAATATGTGTACTTGTGTATCGTATTGATAGCTCGCTGGCGTATGCAATGTGCTCAGATTCAATTCATGTACAATACTGACTCGAGCGCGCGGAGCGTACTTGTAGCGCTCGATTAAATATCTTTATTCTGGTAGCAACGCAAACACAGGAAAATTAGATTATTTGTTTGCTGATTAGTTTAAATGTGGAATTGGTTTCCGCTTGATACTGTATAATCAGTAGTGCGTTTCGTCGCTGTTATGCTGTTATATCGGTTTTCGGAGAAGAAACGATTGGTACAAATATGGAGAAGTTATCACGTCGCGAGTCAGGGTATTCATCGTCTAGCAACATAGAACGGTACAATAATACCTATCTATAAGGACCCCTGAGTGGAGCAGCTAAACACCGACAGACACGTGGCCGCTTAAGCGTTTTAACCCGTATAGACTCGAAAATTAATTTTATTTAGGGTTTAAGCAATCTTCAGCTGAATAATTCGAAACTAATTTCGCTGGGAGCTGCTGCTCACGGCATACATCATTAATGTAATTCAGTGGCTGTGATAAAAAGCATTGAGGAGCATTTGACAATGGAGGGTATCATTTTATCAGTCAATTATATGAAGCCATAATCAACTACGTGACGTGTTGGATGGCATCATAATCAATTACGTCATGAATAACATAGCTAAATTCGTCATAAACGCTTAATTGATGATGGCCTATGCGTTGCTGTACGAATTGTATGGCTTTACTATTTAATACACATGCAGTTGAATATTTGGAAACTAATTTGCTTGGGTGCTGTTGCTGCAATAGGCACCAACAGCATTCAGTTTAATTGGTTTCAAAATATTCAACAGCTTATCTGTATGGTCTATAGTACATAGAACTCCAAGACAAATTAGTTTCAAAATAGTCAATACAAGATTATACAATTGTAAGTTCATACATCAAGGTATACAAGTTCTAGCCTACTCTTCCCGGAAGACTTCGATTTTCATGACGAGGTTATAAGCCTACATCATTATGATTGTGGCATCAGCTAGTGTGTGACGTACTTGATCATGCTGGCAGGTACTTAAGTGACAGATCAGATCCCTCCGTTAAAAACAATGTGGTTATGACGTTAGGTGTGTTTATATTTCTAGCAATTGCTCCGAAATTATTCATAATTTATCGTGACCGTTGTTTGTAGGCGATTCACTGAATATGCACTGAATATGTATTATGAAGGTTAACTCGTTTGTTTTTGGCAAAGCGTACGACCCGGGCCAATATATAAAAGAATATTATAGTCCTTGTCTTTTTAGGAAAGCATCTCAGATTACCCGTCAATTACTAGCTGATTGGATGGATACGGCGTGTTGATCAGCGTCTGGAATTGCAATTCTAAATAGACAAACAACCCCATCAAGGGAAGCTTGATATTGAAATTAAGACAGATCCCATTTTTAAATCAGTTATCATCTGCCCTGATAGCTTATGTTACTAGACGATAATGGACCAATATCGGACTGTATTTGTTCAGTATTGGGCCAGTGCTGCGCCAATAGCCTGCGTTGTTAGGTCAGCTGTTGTGCCATGATGTTGCATGTTCAGCAAAGCCACTGTACAGTGTAATGTACGGGCCACATTTTCAGCATGGCTCTAATCACAAACCACCAAGAAAATATTGTAATGTCCATGTCTCTGTCTATATGACGGTGTGTCAGTATGTTTGTTCGACGCGATAACTAAAGTTCCATTGGAGTGCTTTTTTGGGAGACATATTTGTGAGGTTGCCATTGGTCGTTTGTTCTGACATGTGCAACTATATAATTACGCTGTTCTTATATATTAATGTTGCTTTCCCGTCCTTCTGACAGCTTTTGATTCATAGCTCTAAGCTTCTCATGAAATTCAAGATGCACCAGTCATTCGTTCGATCAGTCGGTCAGTCGCTCAGTCGGCCAGTCGGTCGGATGGTCAGGTCGGTTGGTCAGTCGGTCGATTAGTTGGTCAGTCAATCGGATGGTCGGTCGGTCGGTCGGTCGGTCGGTCGGTCGGTCGGTCGGTCGGTCGGTCGGTCGGTCGGTCGGTCGGTTGGTCAGTTGGTCAGTCAGTTGCTCAGTCGGCCGGTCGGTTGGTTGGTCAGTCGGTCGGTCAGTCGGTCAGTCGGTTGGTCGGTCTGTCAGTCTGTCAGTCGGTCGTTTGGTCAGTCGGTCAGTCAGTCAGTCGGCCGGTCGGTCGGTCGGTCTGTCGGTCGGGCAGTCGGTCGGTCGGTCGGTGGGTGAGTCGGTCGGTTAGTCAGTCACTCAGTCACTCGGTCGCTCAGTCAGTCAGTCACAAAAGGTTATTCTGTGCTGCAGCACCTTCTGTATATAACATTCAAACTTTGGGAACAGGACTGGTTCCTCTGGGTGTCCTGAGGTTGTGTTATAAATTTGAAATCAAATGGTTAAATGTTGAGACCATGGTGATCCCTTAAATTGATTATTATGATAACCATGCACCCGAGACCAAGGCTATGTTCGGATATGTTATCGGTGTACCCCAATTAAAGGTATCGCGTGGATGGTTTACCTGTCTGCGTATGCGCACACCTTTACTCTTCCTGAAGCAGGACTAATTGAGTAGAATTTGTCCCACGTGATATCATTATTTAGTTATTCTCTCGGGCGTTTGGATATCCAATCTGGGAAATTGTACTACCTCAATAACATATCCGAACTTAGCCCAAAACATATTCATCAATAACTTTGGTTCTAATGGATAGATCCTGTGAAATATGGCATAAAGGCTTGCCTGTGTGTTCCCGACGAGTTAAGGTTTGGGGTGGTCAAAATGTCAAATTGCAATGTCACACTTACACCACCCCCACCCCCGCAGTGACCGTAATTCTATCGCCAGTGTTTAATAATTTGAGATGATCGTAGCCATTTAATTCCTCAACAATTACGTTATTCATCATCACATTCTAATCTCATCAGAAAGTTCTCTCCACTACCTTGAATGGAGTAATGCTATTATCAGCGAATGCTTCCTGCGATTGCTATCCTGTCATGAGGATATGGTTAATAAACACATTTTCAGAACATCATCATTTGCCAGGATAAATTTGGTAAAGATGGTATCCTCTCGTCTGGAAGACGATAACGGATTTAGTACGACTTAGTACGATCATTATTCATATTCCCTCTGTCCAGCAATACCTCAGAGGTTGGCAATTGCATTTATCATAATTATAACAGCTTACCCAAAGGAAATATCCTCGTCTGATGTCGATAAGCTGTCGATCCATATCGACTGACATTACTGTGAGAGAAAGCAAAATGTGCATACATAAAATAGGGTGGGTCAATGAACCTGAGATTAACCATGAATTGGCGTGTCCATTATAAGAAGTCAATGTATGTAGACACTCGTCAACAAATATTAATGATTCCCTTACCATATGATATATAACCTGACCCATGAGAACTCTAGGGTAAGATTAAAATAACTTAATATGTTTCCAAACGAAAATAAAACGCCCTGCTAAATGTTTTGCACATTATTGGATTGGAGGATATTCCTTCCTAATTCGTGGTAAAAACACAAGTAAGCTATTGGATATTTTGAATCTAATTTGCCACGAAACTGTTTCTGCCAGAGACAGCTACAGCTTATAGTCAACAGCAGGGATTACGTTAAACATGCCTTTGCGGGTATATGCCACAAAATAGAGCTTGGGAACAAATAATTAGAAGCAGTGGTTCCTATGGGACCACATACAGGTATGTGTAATTGCTAAATAGTTTTTAATTTTATAGGTTATTGGCACAAATATGCACTCAGAATCTAACATGAACCCATGGTTATAAGTCCATAACATACCATAAAGTTAGCATGGGTGAGAAACATTGCATGCGACACCCTCCCCTCCAGACTTCAGATTGTGACACCTACATTTAAGCAGGTGATCCCCAGTCTTACGAGTATGGGATCCCTGGTATGTCCAATGCTTAGATACTGTCGAGAGTACACAATTTTTATTAATTTGCAAGATAGTTCTCGAATTAGTTTTGTGCGTTAACGTGATGAATAAGTAAACACATATTACGACACTTCCCAATGTCCCAGCTTTGACATGCGCCACCTGTGAGGCAATGCGAAGAATCGGTAACGGTTGTCGTGTAGGTCTGTGCTGTCGATTAGCTATCGTTCTGATACATTCGACGTCGATGTGAATTTGTGAGTGCAGCAGCGCAGTAGCAGCTGTGGTGACTTGTTGGCAAAATATGATCTGTGGTGATCTGGCGCACCTGATCTCCTCGTATACCTGAATAATGAATGATCGTTGGGGTGCTCGTAATGTCTTTGATTTTGGTAGGCATGAAGTTCTCGCGTGTACATTCCCGCAATTTATCATGCCGTATTTCCACCATGATGTGCTGCTGGCCGTTTGAACGTTACGTAATGTGATAGCCCCTTAATATCTTTAACCAGGTACACCATGCTTGAAATCTTGAAATCTAAAAACAAAAGCACATCACCATGTTTCTGTGGTACATATTAAGAAATGTGACTAGGCTCAGGTCTAATGATCATTAAAAGATAATTGACTAACCATAGAAATGTCATTTTATCTGGCTATCTACTCACAAGTGTGTGTCATGTCTTTGTCTGTCAAGGAAAATTTGACGTTGATGTGGTTGAACAACGAGGGCATGATTACCAACTTGAGACAATGAAGTAACGTCTTTATATTGGTCAATGTCTTAGTGCATCTTTGAGGCCCTATTTACTGGGTTGCTCCTGGGGTCACAAGATGGAGGTTCAATAAGACGGATGGTCGTAAATCCTCCCTTCTTAATGGACCAGTAGCGTATGGCCACACATTTAATAAACTAAATAGCTAAGACTGTGCCTCTCTAATTCAATTTCACAACTTAAAACATAAAATTAATACAGTATCTCAAGCAGTTTCGTATCACCACCTAAAAAGATTTTCATGCGGATTTATTTATTGGATATTTTAAATCAAACATCTTAGATTTTGATGACACTCGTGTGTGCTTTATGCAATACTAAACTGATATTTAGGCTGGCCTTTGGACAAGCACACTCAGTAAGCCTAATACAGTTTTAACAATCTTAGTGCTGCTCAAGCATTTTGTTGTGAACATGGACCTTTAAATGAACACTTGTATTTTGTGATCAGATTCAATAGGCCCTATGCTATTCATTATATAATTGTCTTACTGCTAAATCCACCAAGGTCTCACCAGATTTATCGGCCAATACTAGGTCCTTCAACACTGAATAATAAATGTAATAATTATCTTTTTAATTATGAAACCAGCCACAACCGGCATGTGAAGTGGGTTGTCAGGAATCGCCATTTACAGGTCAAGCGAAGACTATTTTCGAAAATGTATCACTAGAATGACTTGTTCGGTAACCGAGCCGGTCATTACAGTGGTAGATTCTCAAAGGAAATAGTTTTCTATTATCCTGCGAATGAATCTTCAATAAGGACATAATTTTATTTTCTTGAACAAATTTTGCAATTTAAGAGTTAAAATACAACACCATTGCTAATTCGGTAGCCAGGATTATGACTAATGCTTATTAAGGGTACAAATAATCAATATAGATGCGCCGTATGAATGAAGTCTAATTAGAATTGAATAGAATAGGAATAGCCTCATCAAGGTTCTACAATTATACACTTAATTCCAAGATTGAGTTGTCATTACTGGCTGCATTCTAGCATCTGGGCATGGATATAGAAACGAAGCCCTTTCAAAACACCATTGTGTTCATACGCTGATATTATTGCTAAATCAACGAATGCATCTAATACCACCAAACCTGCAACCTTGACATCCGTTATTTGTTGTGGTGTTTATATCAAATTGAACATATGAATGGCGGATATATCACTAGACGAATTCTGGCTCTTTCCAATCACATATTATTTCATTATTTCAGCAAATTTTATATCAAAAAAAGACTGCATTGCACAAACGAATTTAGAGGTTTTAACGTATCATTTGGTGGTGGTGGTGACGGTGGTGGTGATTGGTGGGGTTTGGGGATTCCCTGGTTGGGATCGGAGGGGAGGGGGGGGCTTGATTACTGAACCTTATATCACAAGGTGCAAAGACCTAGATGTGCGCAGTGAGAGTCATACATTTAAATTATTGCTCACGGGTTGCCATGTGCCATAATAGCTTTTAAGACAAAATTCTAGACGATCTCTCGATAGTTTTATCATAATTCAGCCTGTATTTGGGAGTTATGTTTATCGTTATTATCCTCGGCCCATGAAGAGAACATGGCACATCATTCATGTTTGTCTACGCTCGCGCATGCGTGTGGTTGAACGACTGCGGTTGAATGACTGACCGAGTGACCGACTGACCGACTGACTGGTCGACCAACCGACCAATATGTCTTCCAATCCAATTATGTCCAAAATATTCAACCGTACGTTTTATTTTCTTTTGGAATCGTGAAAAGTTATTTCTGAGCCACACTATAGCTGACTTCCCTCTACATCGGGATAGTTCTGCCTCGTATTGATAGCTCGCTCGCTCGCGTATGCAATGTGGTCAGCGTCAATTCATGGACAATACTGGCTCGAGTGCACCGCGCATTCTTGTAGCGCTTGATCAAATGTTTGTAATCTGGTAGCAAAACAAACACACGAAAATGAGATTATTTGTTTGTGGATTAGTTTAAACGTGGAATTGGTTTCCGCTTGATACTGTATAATCAGTAATGCACTTCGTCGTTGTTATCGGTTTACGGAGGAGAAAGAGATTGGTACAATGATAGAGAAGTTATTGAATCGCGAGTCAGGGCATTTTCTAGCCACATAGACAAGCATAACAATACCCATCTATAAGGATACCTGAGTGGACCATATAAACACCAAATGACACGTGATCGCTTAATCCTTTTAACATTTTTGAACGGAAAATGCAATTTCTTAAGGATTTAAGAAATCTTCTGCTGAATGATTTGAAAATAACTATACCAGGAGCTGCTGCGACATGCGGCATAGACGGATCTATGTATAGCTATGCCACGCCACTTCTAGCTAAGCTCGGCCCCATTTTTTTACACATGTTGGACTCGATTTGAAACTTTGAAACCTCAATTCTCAGAATCAAAATTTCAAAATAAGATGTTGAATATTTTGAAAATAATTAACAAGGATCGAGCTACTGTTGCCTATGAAAGTAGATTAAATGGTAAATTCACCAAAGACATGCAATTTGTACACTGGGTGACGAAGGTTTTGATTCTCACGAAACAGCTATACGTCATTATGATTGTGACGTCAGTAAATATGTGAGGTATTTGATTACATGTGAGTGAGGTATGGGAGCCCTCCATTTACCCACCTTAGATGCGATTAATTGATGAATACACTTTTAGGTATGCCCCGCCCATCTCTAAGTAAGCTCCGCCAGCAGCCGTGGGGAGGCGTGTGCGTCTATATTTCTAACAACGTGGCAACTACCCGTCGTATTGAATATGAATGTCGTGGCATTGAAACGATATGGATCGAGATTCACGACCGCCCTGGTTTATTATTGTGTGTAATTTACCGGCCGCCTAACACAAGTGTTGACAAATGGCAAACTATCACCGACAATATTGAGAATATTCGCGACTTAAATCCAAACAAAAATCTTGTCCTACTCGGCGACATTAACGACGATCTTCTCAATCCATCTAAGCATCATCTACCTGACATCATATCTACGTTTGGCTTCCACCAGTTAATACAAGAACCAACCCGACCCATTTCAAATACATTACTTGATCCAATTATTATCAGCTGTGCCAGAATAGTAAAAGAGAGTGGAGTACTTGCACCATTTTGTATTGATCATACTCCAGTATATTTGGTTTTATCATCCTCCATACCTAAACGTAAAACATACACTCGCCATATATGGGACTATGCGAAAGCTGATTGGGATTTATTTAGGGATCACTTAACTAACGCACCCGAGAACAACATCTCCGGTGTTAATGGCGTCGACATTTGGTGTCAGACAATCACTACAAACATTATCACCGCGGCTAGTATTAGTATCCCAAATAAAACTATAACTATAAACCCAAACGGTAAAGTCTGGATGTCCAGCAAAATAAAGCACGAAATGAGAGTCAGGGACAATTTTTTCAAGAAATCAAGAAAAACTAACCGAGAGCAAGACGTGGCCAACTTTAAAAAACAGAGAAACCTCATCAATACATTAGTCCGAACAGCGAAAGAAAACTTCAGGAATAAATTAGCTGAAAAAATAAGGCATGGACGCACAGGTTCTAAAGAGTGGTGGAAAATATGCAAGACGTTCCTATGTGATACTAACTCTAATTTTTGCAAAATGCCGCCTCTGAATCGCGATGACGGCTCATTCTCTTACGACTCTTTAGAAAAGGCAAGCCTCCTTAACCGGTACTTCTCTAGCATAGCCAATATTGACGATGCTATTGCCAACTTACCGCCTCTCTCTATGTATACGGACAATACTCTCCACTCAATTACAATATCAAACACTGACATCTCCGATGTACTGTCCAATCTGGACACGTCTAAAGCTGTTGGCCCGGATAAATTAAGTCCGAAACTCTTATTCGAGAGCCAACAAGTATTGGTCCCAACACTAGCGCAGTTCTTTAATTACTCACTTTCTAGTGCGCAGTTCCCCACTTCTTGGAAAATCGCTAATGTAACTCCTATATTCAAGAAACGAGACAAGAGCTTATGTTCAAATTATCGACCAATATCACTGTTGAGTTGTCTTAGTAAAGTTATGGAGAGAACCGTTTTTAAACATATCTATGACTATATTAGACATGATATCACTCTATATCAGTCTGGCTTTCTTCCATCACATTCTACAGTAAATCAACTGCTTGATATCTACACGGATATTACTCAAGCCCTTGACGATCAAAAGGAAATAATCTTTCTATTCTTCGATATATCTAAAGCCTTTGATCGAGTATGGCATCGCGGCCTCCTACAGAAGCTTAGGAATTTTGGTATCTGTGGAAATCTACTTACATGGTTCGAAAATTATCTTGGAAACCGATACCAGCGAGTAGTTATAAACGGCAATGAGTCAACCCTACTTCGTTTACATGCTGGAGTGCCACAAGGCTCTGTCCTTGGTCCTTTGTTATTCTTAGTTTTTATTAATGACATGCCCATCAATATAATTCACAATATTAGACTTTTTGCTGATGACACGTGCCTATATGTAATGTCAGATGAGCTAAAAGAACACAGTGCCACACTCGATTACGATCTACTGACCATGACGCATTGGGCAAACATGTGGCTCGTCAAGTTTAATGCCTCGAAAACCACATCTCTAATTGTTTTCACTGCGCAACGAGCCCACATCCTTTTCAATCAACTTCAAAGATTCTGAAATTCTACCGTCAACTGATCATAAGCACCTCAGCATTACCTTTTAATAACAAAGGGAATTGGCTTAACCATGTGAGTAATCTCATAGCAAACGCTCAACACAAACTCTCCTGACTTAAAGGTCTAAAATATATTCTAGACCGTAAATGTCTAGAGATCATATACAAAACATTTATTAGGCCATCATTAGAATATGCAGATGTTGTGTGGGATAATATTCCACAATATGTTGTAATTCGGCTAGAGGATATCCAAAAAGATGCTCTCAGAACGGTATGTGGAATGACACGTAGTGCGAGCACTGAAAACCTGTACATAGAAACAGGCATCGAAACCTTGTCAAGCAGACGTGAATTTCATAGATTATCTATGCTATTTAAAATTATTAACGGGACGACCTGTGAGGTTCTGGTCAACCATCTTCCCACACTATCCCAAGCACGAAATCCTTACAATATCCGTCATCCAAATTTCTTCACTCCATTCCGCTGCCGTACTGAGCTTTTCTATGGATCCTTTTTCCCAGCAACGATCCGCACCTGGAATATGCTCCCTGTGCCGGTGAGAGATTCTGTCACTCTTCTAGAATTTAAACGCAAACTCAAGGCTATGTCACCCATACGACAACGAGTGGTATTACGTAGGCCCGAGGTTTGCCAACATAATGCTATGCAGGCTCCGAAATGGTTGTAGTTCTTTAAACCGACATCTATTTGACAACTTTCTGTCGGAATCTGCCAGTTGTTCTTGTGGGCACAATGATGAATCTACAAACCACTACCTCTTACATTGTGCCCTCTTTAACGAGCAAAGAGTCGTTTTCCAAAATCAGCTTGCCTTGAACGATATTTCTCTTGCTAATCTTACGGTCAACTTGGAAATGAATAAACTGATCTGTAATACGGTATGTCAATACATAATTAACACCAACCGCTTTCAGTAGCTTCCCGTTCGCGAACTTATAGTTTAAGGGGTAAATGGACAGCAGCCCAACACGTACAGGTCGGGGCGAAGGCAGCACCTAGAGCTCACCTCTGCTATTCTTCCATTTGATCCTATTCCTCGCTCTCTCTCTATCTCTCACCCTCTCTCCCCTATTTCCTCCTCTCTCTCTATCTCGGTCTTTCTTCCTACTCTCCCCCACCTCACACTCAACATCCACACACTTATGCACACCAATAGACTACAATTAATTAAACTATTATGATTTGCCGCCATTTTGTTGTAAAAAGAATAATCTGTATGTGTATGGGAGACACGGGCATAAGACTCTCAAGTCTTATCGTGCTTCCATCTGAACAAAATAAATCACGTTTAAACCAAGCTCTGCTCAGGCTTTTTGCACGTTGGGATCGATTTATACACTTTGAATCCGGAATACATAGAATCCCACTTGTATGATAACTATACAGTTAATCTGTTAAACACTTTTGAAACTGATTTGACTGGGTGTTGTTGCTGCCTGTGGTAGCAGCAGCACCCAGTCTAATTAGTTTCAACATATTTAACAGAATGCTTAGGAAATAGAAAAGACACACAATTCGTACAACTAACAGAGTATTCCAGGTTCATGACGGAGTTTCCTGTTAATTATGATCGTGACATCAGCCTACATGTAACTTAATTGATTATGTTGTCACATAGTTGACTGACATATCGGATTCAGCCATTCCAAGATATTTTCACCATTACCAGTGTTCTACATGTGTCTTACTGCATCCTAAGTTCTGTACACATATCTAGAAGCTAAGCCCCTGCAGCGCATTATTGTATTAGTGGGATGAGTATATGTTTAACCCCTCGTGGGTCAACATTGCCTCAAAGCACTCAAGATGCCACTTTTATCAACTAACCTTTTAATTTGTCAAGCGTTTTCAAGGAAATTACAAACTTTGCTCAGTCAATGAACATTTGTTAGCTAAGAGGTTTTTTTGTTTATAAATTTACCAGTGGAATTTAGGAAACTGAGTAAATGAGTAAACCAGTTTTTTGGCCGACTTGAGTAAATCGCTAATGGTCAAGAAAATCTAAATATTTGCTTAGTCAGTGTCCAATTGCAGAACAAGAGAAAAATATTGTTGAGAATTTACAACGGGAATGACTGGCTTGGTTACCAAGCCAGGTATTCCATTGGTAAATTGTCAAAAATAGTCTTCTCCTTGCTTGCAAATGCACATTCCTCAAGACCACTGCAGATGCCCATTTTGACCGGCCAGGCATTTAAAGGGTTAACTTAATAGAGGAATGTTTAAATCAACGAATTTGTCGAATACTAACATGGCAGCATCATTGACATCAATATTTCTTCATGGTGTGTATGTCTGCCACATCATATCATATTGAAAATATAAATGGAGGATATATCTCTAGATGAATTCTGGCTCTTTACAATCCCCTATTATTTCAGCAAATTTGATATCCGCGAAAGACTGCATTGCAGACACGGATTTATAATTTTCAGTGTATTGTGTGGTCGGATGGGGTTGGTGGGAGTGGGTGTTGGTGGCTGTGGATGGCGTGGGGGTGATGTGCTCGCCTTCTGAACCATATATCACGAGGTGGGAAACGCCTAGGCGTTTGCAGTCAGAGACACATATTTAAATTATTTCTCACGAGTTGCCATGTATTATAATAGCGTATGACAAAAATCGTAAACGATTTATTGATATTTTTATCATAATTCAGCCTGCATTAGTGATTTATTTTCATCGTTATTATCCTCGCTTCAGTGAGGGTAAGATGGTATTGCATTCTAC